>JARHVA010000578.1:3260000-3485000 GCA_037957365.1 Torreya grandis | reverse complement strand
TGGTCATGTTTATAATATTAGTGGTTTGTACTATATGAACAATCACTAAGGTTGTTAGTGTCTCCAAACTACCTATGCATTCCCAATAGCTTTGGTTTTCTCATTTATTTGCATTGACCTATGTGAAAAAAATGGTGTATAAGGACTTAAAAATAATATCCACCCATTTAAATGTGGATTTTAATCTATTTGGCATGTGTGAACATGAAATAATAGGCAGGATCATTATCTTTGTGATAGAAATGCATTAGTGATGGTCTGTAGAATTAGTTTTGATAGTTGTAGATGAAGGTGTGAAGTGGAGTTTTGAAGAGTAACTTGAAATGAATAATCACATTACAATGTGTTTTCTAAGACCTTAGTTGATCATGTAGGTGTCTAGTTTTAGTTCATCATATACCTATATAATCATTATTTGCTACAGATAGAATGCATTTTAAATATGTATGTCTCAAAAAGTTGGAGGTGTCAATGATCTGTGGGAGAGCCAAGTTATATCTTTTATTCTCTATGATAGGTGTCCATCATATCAAGGCCTATTACATATTCAAGGTTTCAATCATCTTTAAAAAGAGGATTGGGTTTTCTAAACAATGAGACCACTAATTGCAGTCAAACCTAATGGAGACCTATAGGTTTATATGTGTAGGTAGTAAAAGTTTAGAGGCCTGATGATGTGCCTTGAAGAGGCTATAAAGATTAGGATGTAGTAAGAATTCCTTTTGGTAAGGATTAAAGATTGTGGGATGCCATGCTAGGTATAAAATACCACCTCAAATAACACTTACAATTGTAAAGTATAATCATGACCTAAAATAGGCTATTATGATCTCACTTGGGTCAAATGAGTAGGGGAAGTGTCATCTATTTTGTCATAAAAAAGAGGCACTTCATAGTCAGTGTAGTTTACAAACCTAGTATACATGAATGGTAAAGAGGATGAGTGGGAGATCCTTGAAATATTGTGATATGATGCCTAAGTTGGATTGAAGGTGAAAATAGATTAAAAAGGCCCTACAGTCATTGGAACCACTTAGAAGTGGCCATACACACAAAAACATAGTCTAGGCCTACTAGGCATGAACCTCAAAGTGCATAATATAATTCATCATACCATATGATCTTCCCAAAAAATTTGAGAACCTTCATGGGAGAGTGTAAATTATATAATACTCAATGTTTTGCAAAAGATAACCTAGAATTGGTCATTTTAGCCTAAATATATCTTAGGGTTATCCAAGATGAAAGAAAAAACTTGAGAAAACATTTTATTTTGCTCATATATATAAAACAAAATGTGCATGTTGTCTCAATCATCTAGGGATATTTGAGGGAGGTCTTAAGCTCAAACTTTGTGTAATTGGTACAAGGGTTAAGCATCTAACTTTTATAAATCATCACAAAGAACCTAAATGACCTAAAACCCTAAAACCTTATGAGAACCTAATGAATAATATAAGAATGTAAATGCATCTAGGATGGGTAAATTGACTTTAAAAGTGTTTTGTACATGCTTGGCACTCTCTCAGGCTCCTTAACACTCATTTTTTCTATATTTTCAATTGTATGGACAAGTTTAATTATATGTTTTTTACAATATTTAAAGTGACTTAAAGGTAAAAAAGGTAATTTATTGGTTAAATATATTTTTTAAGGTGTATGGAGACATTAAAATTCTTAAAATTCCATTATCACCTTGGTCATGCGTAGAAACCCCTCTATTAAGTTCATCATTGCAAGCAATCTTGAACAAGATAGTGAGAAAGAGTGTGACTGCTTAAGTTAGAAGTGAGAAGTATGATTCTAAGTTATTTTTAAGTCTAAATTATATACCAAAGGATAAATAATCCTTGATTATTTATCTCATATCCCCTAAAATTAATCTCCTTGAGCAATTGTAGGTCACTTAAGTGACAAGTGTGAAGGTTTAGGCTTAGAAAGCTAATGAGTGACTATAAGAAGTTAAGTGATAAGGAGAAGGCTATCATTTGGAGAGGTGTATATGACTATCACAATATTTTTTCCAACTTTAAAATTTATACTATATGTTTCAAATACTTCTATGGTAGTTTTAGATAGTCAAATAGACTCCTCATTGACAATGGCAGTTTGAAGAAAGACATGTAAGGTCTCTACACCAACTTTAGGAGAATGATGCATTTCTAATGAACACTTGTCCAAGAAAATGGCATGACCTATTTTCCAACTCATTCTCTTGCATTGTAACTAATTTCCAAATATTGACACTTGGCCTTGTGATTTTCCAACTTCACTCCTTCTCTCTCCTCTCTTATGCTCTATAAGGGGATCCATAATTGCTATGGCAAAACCCTACTAGTTTGAAATCTTGTTTTACCTTTAAATAAATTTATAAATTTGATTTATTCATTTAAAATATTTCTTAAGTATTTCAAGTAGTGTATTTGGATGTTAAGTCATGATTGTCTTCTCCTTGCTTCCATTTTGCTCTTATATGCATTGTGTGAGTAGTAACATTCCTTCTAACAGGTCTCATGAAGTGTAACTATTTGTTAAGGTGTATTTTAAGTGTGATATATATTATTAGTGTCTAGGATTCGACCTCATTTTCACCCACCTCTAGATATGCATAACAATCTACCTTCATATAGAAACACTTATGTTAGAATAACATTGAGTTGAGGTCAGTTTTAGAAGTCTTCTTTCTTAGTGCAAATGCAATTATGTTTGTGGAGTTATCTTTGGTGTATAACCTTCATTATTATAGGTTTATTTTATGTTTCCTTATTCCTTTTTCACCTCCAATAGTGATTATTTTAGTGTATTTTGTGAGCCTAAAATATAGACCAAGGGAGATAGCCCTTTCAAATCTAGAGATCTTTCTCTTATAGTAGCTTGTCAATATGAAAAGATAGTTCCATGTTATACCAAATTTGAGAAGGTATAATTGAATTATATAGGGTGAAAATTTGGGATATAATATTTCCCTAGTGTGCATAAAACCCACATTAATGGTAATTTATCTGGTGCTAAAAGGAGGCCCCAACCTCTGCCTTTGTTTCTTTGAAAAGAATCACTTGAGTTTCACTAGATACACTTAAAATATTAACAAGGTCCACCTTAGACACTAACTTATTATACCCACCTTTGCAAATTCATAAAAAATTTAGGTTTAGATAAAGGTGTCTTAAGAATACTTTGGGATCAATCATACTCTCTAAATAAATGACCTCATATTCCTCTACACCTAATGGCTCAAACTTGGTTATCTTGTTTTGATAACAAAGTTTTTGGGGATGTGCATGACTTATTTAAAAACCCTAAAAATAATATTCCTTCATTTTCTCCCTTAGGAGGTAGGACTATTGAAGTGCACATAAAGTTTTTTAAAACTAATTTATTAATATTGAAAGTATTCCATGAGGACATGTCATGTAGACTCTTTCCATTTACATTAAAATATGTTACATATGAGTAGTTTTTTAATGTCCTAGAGGTTCAATTACATATTAGGATTAATGTCAAAACACCTTTTTTCATAGTTTGGACAAGTCACTAGTGCAAGTGTTGTATACCAACACTTTGCAAGCATGAGAAGAAACCGAATGAACCAATATGTGCCTTTAATTCATAATTATAAAATATATTCAAAATACTTGAAGATGTTTATCAACTCTTTAAGGTGGTGGCCCTCAAAATGTACAAAAATTTCCTAGACCCTATGGTTATTGTCTTTCTCCACAAAGCTACCAATGTTGATACATTACCTTTGCCTTTAATGTCTATGTACCTAGAGAGGTACCCTCAGTCACAAGCCTTAGCCCCACTTAATATTGGTCCTATTTTTATAGAATTCACCCAATTCCAAATGAAAATTAGAATAGTGTGGCCTAAAACTATAACTAGGTGTAAACCCATTTTCCTTTAGCCCATGTTCCACCTAACTAACACCTTAGCTTCTTGAACAATTATGTGCATACATATAACCATCAAAACTAGAGTTATCCCTTAATACCAATCAATGTTGTTACTACATAAGGTACTACTTATGATTCCATAAATATAGAATTGGAAGATATTTAACAGATGGTGCAAAAATTAAGCAATGAGTTTTTTAACATGCATAAGTGCATAGGGAACACTAGTGGATAGAATACCAACCAGAGCTTTAGATTCCATCAGTATAATAGGCCTTTCGATAGACCTATAAAAAATTAGAAAAACCTCCACCTAATAAGATGCCAAAGATAAATATCATGGAAGTAGTCCTTCCTAGTTGATGTTGAGTTCATAACACAACACAACATAGTGAACTAGATTGCATATAGTTTTGCACAACATTTGAGATATTTCAAAAGGAAATGGATAGATAGGAAGGTTATACAAATCCAATAGAACTATATTCCTCTACTACTCTAGGACATCCTAGTATATCAATGGTTTTTGAGACCTATGACTTCCCATTTTCAATGGAGGATGATAATGAACTTGAGGATAATATAGATGAGATTCATGCTTTTCAGTAGTTCTAGATTAAAAATTACAATTTGAGGAATAAAAAAACTACTACTAATTCAATGCATCAAAATAATAGTGCTACTACAACTTCTCTAGATACAAAGGCTAACAATAATCCACCCCTTGAAAAAGGGATTGATCAATTATAGATTACATATCCATAGAGTAAAGGAGGATACAATATTTTTGAGGACATAAATAAAATCAAGGCTAATATCAATCTTTATGAGTTGGCTCACATCATCGAATAGAGAGAGTTGTTGTTTAAAGCCTTAACTGAGAGATAATATACTAATAAATCAAAATTTATGCATGTAAACATGATTATTTATAAAAATAATCATGAAGTACCACCTTTTTTATTAATCATTAGAATGTTCAAAAAGAACGTGTATAATTATTTGGTTGACTCATGTGCCTCAGCCAATGTGATGCCTACAGATATATGTAAGAAACTATGTTTGACCCTAGAAAAGTTAAAAAGAGTGGTCCTATAACTAGATAAATCATATATCCCATGTGTTCGAGAGTTAACAAATGTGCACATCTAGCTTACATCTAAGCCATGTGTACAAAAATACATAGATATTCTAGTTGTTAACATTCCAAAAGCCTATGTATTGTTTCTAAGTCATTATTGGTCAAAAACACTAAATGGGTACATGGCCACATATTTCTCACACATATGACTACCATGGAAATAAGTAGCTAATTAAACTTGAGTAGACAAAAACCCAAATATGAAGTACTTGATCAATGAGTACAACACCAAAAATGAAAATAGTGACTTTACAGCCTCACATAAAGGTGTGTACATGTTTACTACCAAGAAATAACTTCATGAATAATAATTTAAAGTTATTTCTTAGTTATGGACTCTCCATTTTGATGGAGCCAGATCAAAATAAGGTTCAGGTGTTATCATAGATCTAATCAACCCAAAAGGGAAGCAATATCTGGCTACCTATAAGATGAAATTCCCTTGCACTAATAATAGAGTTGAGTATGAATCTCTCATCCTTGGTTTGTAGTTAAAACTAAATCATAACATCCAATAGCTACAAATCTTGAATGATTCATATCTAGTAGTTAACTAGATTAGGAAAAAATATCAATACAAACTCACTTACTTGAAGAATTACAAGTGCCCAGCATGGGAACTAATTATATCCTTTGAATCATTCAACATTAAAGTCATCCCAAGAGAATAAAACTAGATGATTCACTAAAATATTTAGCTACCAGTCTGGCACTGCATCAAGAATACAATATGCAAAAAAATTATGTGGAGTTGGTTCCTTGCCCTTTCTATCCTAGATAATGTCAATAAATTCTAGGTATTTAAGTATGATCAATAGATTATATAATTCATGAATAGTTATGAAACCTTTAAATCTCAACTAATAGATGAGATGGATGTTGAGCCCATGTATATTGAAGACCTTGGTGAATATGGTGTCCTACAACTAAAGGAGAACCACATTCCTCTAGGGATGGTCTCCCTATAATGATATTTTAATGTAGATCCATAAGCTCAAAAATAAAAGTAGCTTAAAGAAACTAATTCTAATTTTATCAAGGAGAATCTAGGCACTAGCAATCATCCCTAATATGTGAACATTGGTTTGAGTTGTATTGAAAGTGAGAAATAAAAATTGAAGAGTATGCTGATAGAATATGAATATGTGATCACCTAGATATATGAATATTTTAAAGTCTTACACCCTAGGGTCATACACATACCATCGAATTGAATCTAGAGCATAATCCCTTTAGGCATAGATAGAGGCTAGTAAATCCAATTACAAAAATTCTAATCCAAATAGAAGTATAAAAGCTATTGTATGCTAGGATTGTTTTTAAGATCAAACATTCTACTTAGGTATCCAACCTAGCACCAATCAGGAAGAAGAATGGATAAATTAGGCTTTATGTGGATTTTAAGAATCTAAACCAGGCATCAGAAAATGATAACTATCCTTTGCCCTCCCTAGATGAGGTAATTCAAATGGTAAATAGATATGAGATGATTTCCTTCTCATATGGATTATGTACACACCCTAACTTGGTAAAGTAACCACAAGTATTACATCTTTTGTTTCTCTTTCAAAAGGTCTTAGTGATGGATGTGACTCTTGTTTATGTGGTTATTTTGGGTCTTTTAGTATTTCTTATGTATTATTTTTCATGTTTGTTGCACCCCTAGTGGTCCTATATCATCCCCTCCCAATCATAGGGGGCCCCTAACCTATTATACCCAATATTTACTCAATTTTATGACCTCAATACATTATTGCCATAAGTGGATACTAGAGCCATAGTGTTAGTGTCCAAATTTGGCACTAGTGTCTAATGGTCACTTTTTCACTATGTTTTAAGTCCTAACCTTTTTTTGAGTATTCTCTTATGATTTTATCTCTTTTTTTCATCTTGTCAGCTAGTGAGCAAGGGTAATACACTCAAATTAAAGCTCCTTATATATAAATAACCTCACAAGGCATTTTACATCTAGAAATTACTATCTTGACACATAATTGCATAAAATCAGTCAATAATATAGCTTAGTTTACTACATATTACTCAACTACACACCTAGATTTTCATGTTTGATCAAATAAGGTCCTAAGAAAAAATCATTCTAACATACTATGCTCATTGATTATGCATGTTTCCTAAGGGAAAGCTACATATGATCTGAAACCCCTATCATTGGGGTTATTATAGGTAATGGCCTGGATAATAAGGATTCTGTCCTACATGATTATAATATCCCACAACCCAATTTTCCCCTTCCTTTTGAATTTTATCTTATTTTTATTTCATGTTTGCAAGTGTTCATTAGGTCTTGGTGAAGAATCAGTTAAAATAGGTCACAAATACAGAATTAGGGTTTTTCTACATAGGAATAGGCTTGGAAAACTTAGACACAGGTATTCTTAGAAGCACATATCAGTTCTTACATAAAGGACATTAGCACCAAAATGGGACACTAGTGCCACAATACTACTATTTAAGGTATGGTGATTTTGTATAGGAGGGCTTTTGATACCTAAATCCTATTTATGATACTCAGACTAGCTCGTGTACCAAATTTTAGCTTCCAAATCCTTCATATCAAGTAGTTTCCAACTAAGTATTTATTTTTATCATTCATTGTTATTTTTACAAATATAAAATAAAGTAAATATTTTCACAAATTAGTCATTATATTTATTTCATATTCTATACCTTAATTTATTATACTCAGCCCTTCAAGAACCTAGGTTTTACATGTACTAAGTCCTAAATAGTTAAAACATTTGGTGAACCTATCTTACTTTGAATATTTCTTAAAACCTTAGTTTCATCCTAGGGTTTGCCTTATAAATTATTATGTATTGAATTAGGGTTATAAAATTCTAATTTTTGCATAACTTAACTGATCCAAATCAATCCTCTATTAGGGTTTCATTAATTTAATACAATTTAAAGTTTTTCCAACAAATCCTTTAAAACCCTAGATCTACATACAAGGTCCATATACATCCAAACACTAGTCTTTAGGGTTTCAAATAAAATTATTATTTTTTCTATACATTGGGCTAAATATCTATCATATTTGTATATACCTATGTTATATTACATTCTACCTAATATGTTCTTGTTATTCAAATTTACATTATCTTCTTTGGCAAGTTTAAAATGACACCTAACAAGCCTTTTTCCCTCACCTATTTGATGAATTTATCATAATTATAAGAATGAATGGACAAATTTTAAATATTTCACATTAATACATGATAATTATTTCATTTATAATGATGATGATAATGTTTATTGTTATAATGATGGATATGATGATTACTATGAGCATGACAATGAAATTGTTGATGACGATAGACTAGATGCATCTTCTTCTCTTTCCTATCCCTCTTATCCTACTTCTCAAAATAAAAATAAAAATATAATTCCAAAAGTACATATTTTTGTTAGTGTTTTTTTCCAATGTGACCCTAGCTTTTCAACCACTATGTCTACCTCCTTATTCAAATTAAAATAATATAAGTGTAATAAACAAAATCTACTTTTACATGATTCAATCAATATAAAAAAGAGCAATGCATCTTATTTACACTTCTTAGTTTAAATATGAAAAATCATGTACAAATGATGTTACACCTTTTACCAATGCACAAAATAAAGTAGATAAAATTATTTTATCACCTTTGTTTACATTCCAAGCTCAACACAATGACTCCATGCATAATGTTAATAATTCAAATATCTCTAACTCTTCTACCCTTGAATCCAAGATTGAAAATATGGATTATACATGAATTCCACTCATAGATAGTGAATACAAGCATTTAATTACACCTACACATGATGATATATTGCATAGTAGTAAAAAGTTAAAATCTTCTTCTACTCTCTCTCTCTCTCTCTCTTAGTGAACATGCGACTAAAAATTCTTTTACTCTTAACTCTACTAGTGAATTAAAATATGATTTTGATTAACCATGGAATAACAATGTTTATTATGATGTTAATTAAAAATAAAGTGAGTCTACTACTTTTACTTCTCTCCTTACTTCTCCCATTCCTCGTATTCAAATTGATTTCTTATCAAATGCTAGTTTAAATGTTAAAAAACACACATGCCCTTATTCTTATGTTCATGGTCTACATAATTTACATTCCCATTATAGTAGTTTACCCTTTATTCCATTATAATGTGATACTTCTTTGAAAATCAACAAAATAAGAGATACCAATTAATCTCCCTCAACCCCCTTTACTACAGTAGAACTCGTTTCTCATTCTAACCTCCATAAGGGTAATATCCCATTTCCCTCTCACCAAGTCCAAGCTATCACCCCTCTAAAGGTTATATATATCAAACTAATCCTCCCTACAAAAATTCCCTGGTGAGTTATACTAATGGATAAGATTAATAATAATATTCAAGAGTTAAATGAACCCAATGATGATGTTAATATTTTCACAAGAGTTAATCTCCTTGATGCATATTATGGGGGATTTACAACAATAATTACACCATCTCACATTGGAAAATAAATCATACCACTCTTTGGTTTATTCCAATGCCATCCATGGAAATCTTATTCTACGTAGAATCTTCACTATAAAGTTGCCACCCAACTTTCAAATAATAATTTTACCAAAAATTGATGGGCTTGGAGACCCATACTTTCACCTTCAATCTTATGGTAAATCCATGGCACATGTCACTATCAATTTTAATCTACTATAGTTATTTATAAATTCTTTAGAGGGTGAGGCATTAAATTGGTTTCATCATGCACTCCCTAATGGTTCATTACATGCATATGATGAGTTAGAAGTAGTTTTTCTCAAGCACTACATATAGAATAAGGGACCTCGAGTCACATATGAGAGGTTTCCTTCACTACATCAAGGTAAGACAAAAATAGTAACTAATTACATTCTAAGATTCAAATTATGTATGCATTAGTTGACTTACCAGCCAACAAATTTAGAGGCCTCATTTTTCCTCTTAAGGATAAATTACTATATGATACATCTAAATCATTCTAGAAAAAATGTAGCATGGCTATGGCATTAGAGAAAGAATTGGAACTAGTTGAGACACATTAAAAGGAAAATTTATATGTAAATTTCCTAGAGCTAAAGTCATCTAATATGGTACAGGAACCTACTCCACTTATGATTAAGAAACAAGTGAAATAGGAAAAAATAATCAAGATACTCAACAAGGGCAAAGAGCCACTTCATACAGCATCTTCTATAGTGAGTAGAGCATAAGACACTAGTAGAGGAGATATAAAAATTTAGATAGAAATAAGCCTCATGATATCTTGATTACATTAGTGAATAAGAAGATGATCACACTTCCTTCTACTCATCACCATCCAACACACCATCTACATAGGATATAAAATAAATCATATATCAATTTTCATCAAATAAATAAACATTCAAACAATAAATATTATGCACTCTGATATCGTATTGACCACTATGTTGATAGAGGTATTGTATCATTTACACAAGGGGCATCAAGATCTCAGTCTCCACACTCTCCTACATCACACTCCTCTATGATTGAGTTATCCCAGGACTTTAATTTTAAGGAGCCATTGGTTACTCATCAATGAGCCATGTGATTTATAAGACACCTACTTATGAGAGATCTCATGCACCATAAAGTCAATAGAGATGGTAGCCAATTCATAGATATCCACCTACTTATATCAACATGGTACAAAAATGGAAAGTAACTCAATCACTAGTTACAATTAAATAACTAATTAAGATATTTGGTAGATATCACATAAATTAGAGCACAATTATTCCACCATTAAAATATTTGGTAGTGATCATTTAAATTAGAGCATGGTTCAATAATATATTAAGATATTTGACATAGATCATAGAAATCAGAGCACATTTCAATAGTTGATTAAGATATTTGACAAAGATCATGTAAATTAGAGCACAATTAAATAACCAATAAAGATATTTGGAAAATATGATATAAATCATAGCAAATTTCAACAACTAATTAAAATATTTGGTAGAGATCACATAAATCAAAGCATAATTCAAAAATTTATTAAGATATTTGTCATGGATCATAAAAATTAGAGCACAATTCAATAGTTTATTAAGATATTTGACATAGATCACATAAATTAGAGCACAATTCAATAACTTATTAAGATATTTAACAAAAATCATAAAAATTAGAACATAATTCAATAATTAATTAAGATATTTGGTATAAATCATAGAGATTAGAGCACAATTTAAGTAAAATAACTGATTAGGTTATTTACTATAGAGTCTACACATCTAGCTACTGTCAATGTACCATGAGAAATATCAGCTCCATATTCTATTTATATGATGACACAACATGAGAAATATGCTCACTTATTCACCATGTCATCCAGGTTCATATAGTGCATGTTGCAATTACATGATCCACACTTAGATATCGTATGATACTCTTATAACACCTATACCAATAACTAACATTACTAATATAATAAACATATTTATTAAATATTTATAAATAGATAAATAACCAGTTACCATTACTCATACAAATAACATATCAATGTCTAAACAATGAATATAAACAAACACATACAAATAGATGATGCCATAAATCAAGATTCTAATTTAATAACAAAAATCCATACATGCATACATACATGCATTAATATATATATATATATATATATAACTCAATACATACTTTTAGTATAATGATACAAGTCACACAATAATTGGAGCTTAGTCACCAGGACTTGCCCCCTCACTCTCACTCTTCAATACATCCATATTATAGCTAGATGTTCCACCAACCCCACTAGATCTAGTCTAAGACTAATGTATCCACACTCTATCCTTTAACGATTATACCATAACCAAAAGCTCTTTATGTTCCTTATGTAGATAGATATAGCCATCCCCACCTAGAACATTAGGTGTAAGTATAACTCATCTTTGTAGCTCTGCACGTACCTCATCCTTATCGATAGTTGCTCATATATATGCCACAATAATAATGATTGATCAATCAAATAGGTGGGTATGAATGTCAGAAACATATGTGGACCTCTTCACTAATCCATCATCCACACCATCATCAGGGATATGTCATGCCAGTACTTAGAGAATAATCTCAATAGTAGTATCCCAATACTTGTCATCATTTGGACCTACACATTCCAACGTAATACATCAAATACCTAATCAAATAAATTAGTAACAAATTAAACTAAACACACACACACACACATACATGGTAACAACCTACCCTCAACTACCTTAATGGTGTTGACATCCATCGTATCTTCCATTATAACCCCACCTCCTAGAAATAATGGTGCCCTTCTATGTTGCACCCACCATGCTCTTTAGGAATTAGTTGAAACTATGTCATCCATGTCTGGTATATCTAATATTGGATCTTGTTCTATGAATGGAATTGGAGCTAACTCCACCACCAATGGTCTGGGCCTACTCCCTAGCCTCACTAGAGCTTGAGAGTTCCTCACCCACACCCATGGTATTGGTGGAACATCTTGAACCACACCAAACTATCATGTCACTCATACTAAAATTTCTTGAACACATTAAACCAATGGTCATGTATTTGGTAGCTCACTTGAACACATCTTAATTAAACACCATCCTTAGGCCACCCCTCAAATCCCATATAGGGTCTCTAAATAATATATATGGTCATTAACCTATCTAAAATATATCTATAGCACATCATGCTCCTCCTAGGCATATGAACCATACTTTTCCATCTCTCTGTAAATATCTATGGGTGATCCCAATCCCCTCATGAAACACCTTTTAGTATAGCTACTACAATATGCTCATAAGCCCAATAGTACAATAATGTCAAATATCTAATGCCACCCATGCACAACTCTTAAGTGAAATGGTATAAATCCTAATACAAGTGGGAAATCATAGTATCACCCCACAAGTGTATGGTCTCATGATCCTCTATACCTTTCAACATAATATGCATCATATATGAGATAGATACCCCACTCCCATCCAAAGCAATGAAGAAAGCTAATAGTACCACCCAAAAATTTTACAATCACATAAGATTGGTCATGAAAATCCAATATAATAATACATCACTATTAATCCCTATCTAATGAGTCCCCATAGGCATCACTGCAAAGTACCTCACATCCCACTCTATAGCTCAAGTCTCTAGTGACCTCCTATAACACTACCATTTGACTACTAATGAGCAATCTTAGGATCCTATATGCATCCTCTAGCATCATAGTAATATCCCTAGTGCGTAACCAAAATGTACATGTATTAGCATTCCATCTCTCACACAATGTCATCATCATATGCCTATGTAGGCCATCAGAGCCAATGATGCCATATGTCCTAAACCCATTTTATTGACCACCACCCTCTCAGGATCTATCAAGGACAATTACCATAAACACTCCATCATCTAGCCACTTTGAAACTCCCTCATATGCATAAATGCCTAAAATATATAGCCAAACCTCACATTAGCATCCTAGAATACAAGATAAATATGTAGTAGTAGTTATTAAACATAAATCAAAAGCAAAATGAGCAAAATTTGGCTTACTAAACACTAGCACTACATCTTAGATAGTAGTGTTATATAGTAGTGTCATGCCTAAGACACTAGCACCATACTCAGGACATTAGAGCCATCTTTCTAAATAGGGCCCAAAATTACCAAATTTCCCCTTGAAATGATAAAAAATGTAATAAATATACCAAAAGTAGGGAAAATAATAGATTCATTAGCAAGGTAACCTCCTTGTCAGCTTGGATATGTGCCTTCACCTCCTGATACTAGGTCACACTCACTCCTCATCTCCTCAACATGTTTCTAAGCTCAGAGAAAAAAATATATATCAACTCAAATGGTTTGTCAAACCAATCAACCAAACTATTTAAGCCATGTTTTAAAAATGTCACCCAACTAAGGTTGACCTTGCTCACCAATTTTTCCAACTAATACCAAATTCTTTCAAACATGATATCTCAAGAATTGTAGCTCTGATTTTTTATTTATTTCTTATCTATGGGACTTGATCACAATATCCCTCACCCTGTATCAGTTATACTACTTTCTTGATCAATTCAACTCCATAAAATGGCAAAACCTATGCTTCCTTAACAAGCTTAATATAGACCAAGGATCTATCCTACTCTTGATTTAAAAATAACTCTATTATAATTTAAAAAATAATCAAACTTAAAACAACATTACCAACACTAGCTACTACTAACATATTGGTTGGTATCACTTTTGGTTAGACACACTTACCATAGTTTTGGCTCTCTCACTAAAAATGGGACATATATATAGATTTACATAGACACATATATTGGTTTAGATATACATTTTCACAGACACATAGATTGGTTTAGAAACATAGATTGGTTCAAACACATTGATTGACTCAAATATATAGATAGGCTCAGATGTTTAGATACACAACTTGATTTATATTTCTATCATTCCATAATCTTATCAAATATTGGTTTAGATACATATTTACATTACTTAGATATTAGGCTCGATGGCATGATGTAAGACATATGTCCTTGATCCCACAAGGTTCGACCAAATTGTATAGATGGAATGGCAAGTTATACTATTGTAGAAAAGTCATGCATAAGTGGTATGTCTAAGTTGGTTCTAGAATTATTAAACTTAGGCCCAAACATGGGATTGTCTTTCTATACTCAACATTACATTCGATTATGTTGACATAAATTCACATAAGGTATAGGCCTTATGCGCTCACCCAAAGTGCAATAAATAAATAACTAGGGCCTACATTGGGCTAGTTTTGCCATGACACAAGTCACGAATTATAGGACTTGGTCATTTCAAAGAAGGCTTAAGTATATCCCTTAGCATGAATCTTTTATGGGCTAGGCTTGGTGGTCTATAGGTGCATGCCCATTTGGGGGACTAGTACTAAAATCATTTGGGTGTAAGCCTTTGATCAACTAATCCTAGCATCATATAGGCACTAAAAGGGTCAAGGGGATTATTTTAGATGAAGTTTTCATTCTAGACTCATGCTTCTTAGCAAGGGTAGGAACATTTAGCATGTGGGATTTTTATAATTAGTCATTACATATGCAATGGTTGATGTCATCATTTATTATAGGGATGCCATTAATGTCTTAAACTAGAAGCATGCATACACATTTAATAAAAAAATAGAATGAACTTATAACATTATAACCATTGTGAATGTAAATATCAACACTAAATAAGTATAAACTAGAAAAAATGTATGATACGCAACAACCATTTATTTTCATTAATAAAAGTTCAAATACAAAACAAAGTTCATAATACTTAAAGTAGGGTACATTCCTAATTCACTCTAATTAATGGCTCAAAGGCTCATGGTGATTTTGGGCATATATAAATGGAGCCTTCATGGCATCTGAGCTATTCCTATATCTAATTGTGGCCATAGCAATGTTTTAAAAGAGCATTTTTAAATCACCATAGCTTCGTTGCATCAAGTTCAAATTCTTGGATCACCTAGTTTGAGCTTCTTCTATAGCTCTACTAGAACATCTCTACCAGGGTGGAGTGTGCACATCAAGTGTTGAGATGAGCCTTTTTTGGACATTTCACTGGCTCCATTACCTTGTGAATTTTTCACTAAAATCACCACATATCTCCCCACCTAGAATATCCCCTAGGAATCTTAGAATTGGCTAGTCACCTGCCAGTTGACACAAGGTGTGTGTTGATTCCTCTAGCTGCCACCAAGATGCCAAAAAATCATCATTAAAAATGATGCCTCATGTTGATATATCTATCATGCTAGTGAAAATCCTTACATACTAAAATAAGGGGCCCAACATTACACCATACAAAAATTTTAGCCTATCCATGGACTAGGTTGTCAAAGTCTTTAGCATAAAGAATTCAAGTGTGCTCTCCTTAAGCTTAATGCTACATTCCTCAAAGCCATTTATGGTGAGCTTGATTTCTTTAGTGTCATTATCTACTTTTATGGAGGCCTCACTAAGTGCAAGCACATCAATCTTTTCTAGTTCCGTGCAAGCACATCAATCTTTTCTAGTTCATTTCTTCAGGCCTCTAGATTTGCCTTAACCTTTATCACACCCTAGTTTAGGATTGTTCCTTACTCATAGGGCTTAGTTTATAGATCATGTAAGAGTGCTTCTAGGTTTTATTATTGGTCCTTTATCTAGGTGACTAACACACTAACATTCCCCATTATCTACACACACTTTGACCAACTTGTAGAGTATACCTATGCCATCAGCTTCTCCTTTTCCTCTTTTACCTACTTGAGGCACACATCTATGATTGATGCTTGGTTGGAAAAACTCAATAAGATACCATTGGATGCATCTTCACCCTCTTGTAGCTTTTCTAAGAGTTCCTATACATAGTTTTTTCCATTTCCATGCTCTACCATCATTGATGATATTTCTATGTGCCATTTCAGTTATCATTTTAATAATCATATTCCTAGACCAAAATGGGTTCATGGCATGCAAGTTTATGAGGAGGTATTCTTCCCTTCCTCAGTATCTTCTATGCCCAATATAGCCTTTTGAGGTGCCTCAAAGTGAGGCTCATCCATGTAGTGATCAAACACAAATGTAAGTTATTTTTAAGTCTTAGATGTGGCAACCTCAAGGGTTATGGTGTCAAACATGTATAAGTCTTCATCTTCCCATCCCTTATACACCTTCTCTCTTATTCTCAACTCTACATCATCATTCTCAATGATGGCCATCTCTATTTGTTCTTCCTCCTCTTCACTAGTACCACCACTTTCTTTGGTGCTTTCCTTAAAGGACTCATCTTCTTATTCCTTAAGGGGTTCTTCCTTAAAACTTTCCCCTCATTTTCTTCTTCCTCCTTAGGTTTCTCAATGCTTACCTCTAGGTTTATTCCCTTGGTACCAACATTTCCTTCTTTTTACTGGGGTTCTTCTTCAGTATCCTTTTATTATTTTAAGGTACCAATATCACATTCTTTTTCTTTAGGTTCCCCTTGACTATTGGGCATTCTTATTATGTAGCTTGATCTACTTTCTTGGTGGGGGAGCTAGGTGTCTTCTTGGCTTTCTCAAAGATTGGTTCCGCACTTACAATAAACTTCTTCATATTCTTCTCTTTTTTGGCCTTCTCTTCCTTGGATTTCACTTATTCAACCTCAACCTTCTTAATATTTGCCTCACTTCAGCCCATTTCCTTCCAATACCTCCTCTTCTTTTCAACACTAGCATCATCTCAATTTCTTCCTTGTTATGGCCCATTTTCTTTGACAACATTATCTTCTCTTCTTCTATTTTTAGAGGCTATGTGGAGGGTTTTTCTCTACTTGAGGAGCTCATCAGCTTATCTGAGTCTTTAATCATGGTGGTTGTGTCACTTTGGAGGGCCTCCTATACATCTTTATTTTTTGGCTCCTCTTCTTCTTCGACCTACATGATGTAGGTCTTTGTTCCTTATTCTTATTTTATCTCTTCCTCTAATTTGTGTGTGAGGGTTTATTCCTTTTGCATTTTTGCTAGATTTATTATAGGGAGCACAACAAGTCCCTTAGAATTCTTCTTTTTTTGCTTCTTATTAGAGGAAGTAGTCTCTAGCATGAAGGTTATGTGATTCTTAAGAGCTGGAGGTATAGCTTGTTCTTTAGAGGTGATCCTCGACCTGATGCACTCCTTGATCTCTTCAAGTGTCTCTCCTCATTTCTTTTAGGGAGAATTTTGTTACATCTTTAGCAATGGCTTCCCTTCATTTCCAATCAAGAGGGGGTGATCATCACATTTCTTAGGGTTACTACCCTTATTTTGTAGCTTTATCTCATAATATAGATTAAAGACAAACCAAGTTATAATTTCCCTCTAGAGGGGATGGAGGTCCATTTGGTTGAAGTCATCCTCCTCATCCTTAATGGCTTTCTTGATAGGGTGCACATACTATCCCCTTAACCTTCTCATTTCTTTATCTATGGCCTTCACCAAGATATCCATCTACTTTACATTAGGAATCCTTCTTAGCACTGCTATGAAAAATTTAGTGGAAAATGCATAAGGTAGTTTGATCCAACTAGACAAGTTCTAGTCTATGAGTGTTAGGTACACTACACAAAAGTGTTACATAATGGTAAAGGTCATTATTCCTAACATATGTTGGGGGAGATCCTACAAGATGCACCATTATATCCTAAATTCCTCAATGTATTAGTCCCCACCCATGTACTCTTGTCTTGTATTTTTGGGAGAAGATGGGTGGGTAGATGAAGTCTTGGTACTCTAGTGTCAAGGAGTCATTATGTGGTGGGAACACCCAAAGGTTGTCATCATCACCATCAAGCATGTTGATCTCCTCCATCTTAATTAATATCAGCATGAAACCCCACTGAAAGGTCTCACACACTTTATGGCACTCTAGTGCATTCTTCACAATCTCCTCAGTAATAAATTTTATGATATTGAACTTTACCCCTTACACCATATGATGGGAGATGCATAAGTAGGTCTTGTTGATGTTAAACCATCATCCACCAGAGTAAAACTTATAACTCATGAGTCATGTCATTATCATCATGCCAAGGTCCTATATATCCTTAATAGGGAATGAGAACCCTACCTTGTAGTATCTTAGGAGTTTTACAACCCTCTCTACTTTTACATTATCCTCCATCATCTGGTGGATGTTAGCTCCTGTACTTGGGAGTCATATGATCCTATTAATGAGGTGCACCAAGATCTACATGCACCTTCATGCAAAATAAAAATTATCACCATTTATATGTGAGAGGAGGTGTTAGTAATTTGGCCTATAAGGCCAAATTACTAGCCCTATTTTTTGAAACTTTCCCAAAAGTGGTCAATTTCCCTTTATAGCTGGTCAAATCGATGAATAATGGTATAAAAACATAATTTTTGGTTTAAAATGTTAAAAAATTGGGTTAAAATGTCATAATTACTTTTTTAAATGTCTTTAAAATATATAATTCATCTTTATGCATGTTCAAAAAAAATGAAAATGACCTATGTCTAAAGTTTCAAATCATAAAAAGGTCATTTGTTATGTTTTATAGTTTAAAAAGCCCCAAAACCCCTCCCACATGATAAATTGGAAATATTTAAACATGAAAAATGTTTTTTCATTCTATTTCACGTTATTATTATAATTAATTCTATTTAAAGTGGTGGGAAGCTTGAGTTTCTTTTTAAAGAGGCAAAAAAGCTTATTTCCTCCATTTTGCAAGCAATTATATAGAATCCATGTAGAATCCATACAGCCAAGGTAGATAAAATAAATACCATATAATATCCAAGATTCCATAAGATTTTAATGGATATTTATTTCCATATAGGCTCAAAACTAGTGTTCTTTTGATTTCTTGCTTATTGGCACACAGTGACATACTTGTAGGTTTTCTAATGGTACAGTCTACTGGATAAGGGTAAAAATATAAAATTTGGGGTGAATAAATTAGACTCAAATTTAATATTTATGGATCAATAGGTTTATAAATTGTATTCTCCAAGATAAATAACCATCTAGTTGAAGTTAGGGCAAATTTTGCTGCTTAGCATCTATAAAGGTAGTTGTTTTTCTTCAATTTCTCTTCACCAAGGTAGATTTTTATAAAAATTAAAAAAATTATAGAATATTGAGGAAATTATATACCCTTCCATGGTATCTTTTAGGTGTTATTAATCCATTTTAAGGTCAAACAAAGGTCATAAACTCAACCATTCCAAATCTATAGTTGACAAGCTTGTAAGGAAGAATTGTATGGTCATGAGAGAAGGAAGCAGCACCAAATTGTCAAGAGTTCATGTTTTCAGGGTTTCCATCATGTTTTAATTATTTATAAGCATAATTATCTAAGTTTCTTCTTGTTTCATGGAAATAAATCCCATATCCATGCTTCCATGTGTCTTAAAAGAAACTAGATTAGCATATTTTAAGGTTTATTTGGAATTTTTGAGATTTTTGAAAAATTATAGGTTTAAATTAGGTTATCTTTCCCTATATTAATTATCTCTAATTTCATGTGGTGAGATGATGGAGTGCTCAATTTTGCATATATCCCATCTCCTTAGCCTTTTTCATGCTCTACCTTGTTCCTTCCCACTACCATCTCATCCATCTCCATCTTACTACCATTCTCAATCATATTATTGTGTTTTCATATTCATTTCACTTTCATTCATGTATTTTGCATCATATTTTCCCTCCTATCATCCTTAAACCACACCTCTCCTCCATGTTTTCACCATTAAGGAAGGCCAAGGTTGATAAAGTGCCATTGAGCATAGACAAAGGTATATAAGCAATCAAAGCATCAAAGTATAGTGAGAAAGAGCATTGTCAACAAGGTTATACATTCAAAGTGTGGTCACAAGGATGCTAAGTTAGTTTCATGGTAGGGTGATTATCCATCAAGATTTAGTGACAACAAGCACTTATGATCATAAGGAAGACACAAGAGAAATTTAACATGGAGATGAAGGTAGGTGTATTGACCCAAAAAATTGGCACTATGTAAACAAGCACACCTATAGAAAAAAAAAAGGAATACAATCATGATATGCATCAAGTTAAGGTGGTAGTGAGATATTTCATATGGTTCATGTTTTCCAATGTCTTGATCAAACAAGGGAGCTTATCAATGATTTAGTTTTACTTTTGATGACCTATCCAAGGCCTTTTCAGTCTCCTTTCATACAAAGCTACAGCTGTAGGCCTATCTTTTCTCAAGGAAGGCCTACTTGATAGGTGTTAAGGACTCTTCTAAGCATCATTAAGTCTTAAGAAACATGGATATTGATTGAATGTATGTGTAGATACTTTTCAAGGAAGATGTCACCTTGAGGGGCTTAAGAGATATAAAATTCATGAAAATATCAGCTACAACTCATAACTCATCCCAAGTATGATCATGATGGTGCTGAGATGAGTTAGTGGGTTTTGATCATCAATTAGGCCTTCATCAAAGTTCAAGAGAATAAATGTCATGGTTATCAAGAGAGATAAAGACTAAATATGCCTTTAGTCCTTCCTTAAGGACATAGATAGTTCTCTATCCATACAAATAACCATCATACTATCTTTTACAATAGAAGAGATATGGTCTCTTTTGAGAATGTTATTTCAAGGCGTAAAAAATGGCATAAGGTTGACAATCATCCCATTATGTTTCAAAGGGGAAATGGAATTTTAAGGTTTATTTAGGGTTTCAATAAGGTTAGATCATTTAGCCATACTAAATTAAAGCATGCCATATAGGCCAACAATCATCCAATGATTTTGGGACCTTACAAACATCACCAAGATCATGGACTATACAAACAAAACAATAAGTTTTAGGAACATTAAGACTAATGATCAAGCACATGAGGAGGAAAAATAAGGATTAGATCTAGTTGTGTTCCTTCCTTAAATATATATATAGTCCTCAGTCTATACAAAGGAGAATACAACATGAAGGCTTTAGGAGGCTAGGACATCCTACAACCACTCAAAGACATAGTCACCTTTTTAGTTTGACTAAGAGGATTGGATATAATGGTTTATAAAGAGGTTTTTAGATACATGAAGAGATTTCTTCAGCAATAATTGAATGAGTATAAAATATTATGAAGGGAGGGATAAAAGAGTCTTAACACACATAGTCTTAAAAAGCATCCTATAGGCATGTACTTTTCTAAACAAGGCTAAAGTGATAGCAAGATGAACTTTGTTAAGGCTCAAAGATATTTATATAACTCACTAAGAGGCATGAATATCATTGAGTACTCCAATATATTAAAGGTTTCAATGGGTAAGAGGTATGGTTTTCAATAAAGCCTAAAATCAAAGAAGTAACATTTTACAGCCATCAACAAATAACCTACAATAAAAGGTAGGGTTTCATGATAATTTTAGGGTTTATGACATAAAGGAAGATGTTATGGATATGGTACTAACATATGTGGATAATGTACCTTAACAATCATGTCTCTAAATTTCTAACTCTTTCAAATCCTAGAATCAAGTATTGTTCACTATCCATACATTCAGGGCAAACATAGTCAGGTACTTTTATAGGAAGAGGTAATATGATGGAAAGGTAATACTTTTAGGAACATTGCCATAGGTTTTGTGTCAAATTCACCTTATGAAGGAATCAAAATCAATTTTTGGGGATTTTTTCTCCTTATAATTGTACCTACATCCATATAATGATGACCTATATTTACCTTGGAAAATAACCACTATCGAGGAGGTGTTTTATACCTTGAGCAAGATCAAAGGATTTTCCTGATTCTCAAGAGGATTTTATGTTTAGTTGGTGGTCATCCTAGAATGAAAGAAGCTAAATCACACTATTGAAGATTTAATAAATCTAATGATCCATAAAATCATCCTACAATCACCTAAGGATCATCTACAACTAATAGAGTTCATGGTGGTAATAGGGTTTGTCAAATGTGTTGAGACCTAAAAGCATTTACAAAGTGACCTCAAAGGGATCAAGAAGCATGTCTTAATCTAGAGTTTTGAAAGCCATCAATGTGGCATCTAATGTACCAATCACCAATGGTGAGGTCATCACAATCATGGTAAATTTCAAAGGAAAGTAATATATATTTAAATTGTCCACCTACAGTCCCTAACAGTGCATCTATAGGTTTTTGCCTTATGAGGTAAACCTATAGTGCCAAGGCACTCACAAAGCTAAAATATTTTAATCAAGACATAGACATGGTGGATGATGACATTATTATAGAGGATGACTCAAGCATACTATGAATTTTTAGGAAGTTCTTAATATGAGGTGACTCTATCAAATCAAAATCATGCTACAGTCAGCCCAAATAGATACTTACAGTCATTAAGCATACCTACAGCCAAGCTCCAAATGGAGGGTTATTCCTATTTTTATCATTTGAAAGATATTTAAATGGTTTTTAACACCTTCATAGAGGTATAATTGATATTTTTAAGCTATTATAGAGGCATGAAAGGCCAACATATAGTTCAATACCATGAAAAGTCGTAGGTAGAATATAGGGACAAAGTCAAACCCTGATGCCAAATAGGGGTCAAGTTCCATATTTAGCTCTTGAGAGGATATTCCAATGATTAAAAAAAATTATATGAAATTTATAGAGGTTTTAAAACCATTTTTTTCAAGGAGATCCATTAGGAAGCCATGAAATTGGCTTGAGGGTTTTTAGACCTCCCAGAATGCAAGAAATGGAGCTCAAATGCCAACTTCAAAAGCTTGGATCTTTTTCCAATGTTTACATGGGACATTAAGCTATTTATAAAAGAAGGAGAGGGTCCTTTAGAATCCATAAGTGTAATTTTGAATAAATTCTAATGTGTAACCTTTATAAACAAAGATTAAGACCAGAATTCACTTAAAACCCTTGTAAACCCTCCTTTTAGGACCCGATTGAAGAAATGAGCCCTAAAGTGCATTCAAATGGGTGAACTTGACAATAAGTATAAAATATAAGTTGTTTAAAACTTAATGAGGATCAAATCCATGGTTTCACATTATACATAATCCATATGGATGAAGTAAGAAGTAGATTTATTTGACATTTTCTTATGTTTCACAGGTCTTAAAGATGATCATGAGATGCCAACCACTTGGGATGATAGTCCAAAAATTGAACCAACTCCATATGCCATTTTCATATCTTTTAAAAATTCACAAGTTTCCCTATTATATCTTTCTTTTCAGCCAATCTAAGGGGTAGGCAGTGCACACTTGGAAAAAATGATGAATTTGCCCCTAAAAAGATTTATAACATTGAATTTAGCTATCAAAGGGTTAAGGAGGAGTTTTCATGTTGCTTACTTACTATTCCATGAAATAATTCATGCATAAAATGTCTATTTTCATGTAATAAAAGGCTATTTAGAGCTAACTAATTAGGACTTCAGTTGAACTATCTGTTAACTTCATACATCTTCTCTTGATTCATGTCTTTCAAAAGCTAAGTCAAAGCATAAAATGTGGTGTATAACTTCATGAAAGGATATTTTAATTATTTAATGGACCCCACCACCTCTTTCCTATGTAAAATAAAGAATCATGTAAAATGGAGTTAGTGGAGGTTGATTTGTCAAAGTTTGTTCCTTGATTTCCATGCAAATGAGAATGTTCTCTTGTTTCAAGCACTTTAAGTGGAGTTCCTTTTGAATTATGGTGTATCATAATGCATGAAAAGAGATATTTATCTTAACAAGAATGTGTCCACCATATTCCTATGCCAATTTTGGAAAATCATGCAAATTTTGTAAGGGGAGAAGCTTTTATTGATTATTTTAAATTGTAAAGAGATTTAGATCTTGAGTTAATGAACCAAGACTAACCCTTCCTCTTTTGAACTCCACATTAGCTATAATTAGGGTTTAAGACATATTTATTGGCTTTTTCAATCCATTTTTGGATGATTCTTAAAGCTAAGAGAGAAATTGTAAGCTAGACCATTTATCAATAAAGGAAGTTTTTATTTTGTATCTAAGTTTTGACAGAAGAATAGTGTGTATTTGATTATGCATCAGCGTATAAGTGAGATTTATCTCCTTTTGGAAAGTCCCTTCCTCACCTATATCTCTCTATCTCACCTTCTATAGGTCATTTGAAGAGGTTTTCAACCCTTCATCTGAAACATTTTTTTTCTTAAGGATAGAAATATAAATTTTATTGATTATATGTGTGCATTGATTTTAGCAACTTTAGAGGATTTGGAAAATTTAGGTTCATTACCCCTTTAATTAGGATTTCCATTCATTTTCTCCTTCCCTTTTTCACCCCAAAAAGGCCACAATAGTTTAGTTATAATTGATAAATCTAAAGGGAATCAACCCTCTCTGGAGGTTTTTCTCATCAAAGAGTCACCCACACTCTGAGAAGTTCCCATTGTATCAACTAGAGTGAGGGTATGATATGCACATCTTCAATTAGGGTAAACTCTAGAGTGATAATAAAAGGAATATCACCAATTCCTTAGGCTTACCAAACCTTGGTATCTCTTACAAATAGGTCACACTAGTGGTCACTAGTTTGTCGTAGATAGAGACATCAAAGAGCATCGTACCCACCTTAGTCTTCATTCTTGTGTCAACCATCTAATCATGGTTGAGCTCCTATGCATTGCTCAGTGTTTGATGCTTATATTCTATTAATTTTCATGTGTGCATGAAGGATACCCATATCTCCCCCACTATGACCTCTAGGGGGACTGCACCTCCCTATATTTAAGCTTTGCACTTGCTTCTGGTTCTACCTCCTTAACACTAACACCTTCTACTAGTTGCACCTCTTTCTTTATAGCTACTACTTCTTTTAGTATTCATACCTTCTTGGCATTTTTTTGTGCCTATGGAAGACATGAACTTAACCTCTTTTTTCCTATTCAAAACTATCTACTATCAAATCATGGTTAGTTGATCCTCCCAAAGCCTTTAATCTTGATTAGTGATTCTTCATAATCATAGGGTCTATGACTGTGAATTTAGATCTTGAGATTTTAGTGCCATTGATGGTAGCCTCAGCATCTTGAAAAGTTTCTACTATCTTGTTTTCTCATAATTCTCTCTTTATTCACCTCCTGATCAATTTCAAATGAAACACAATCTCTATCTTAGTTCAATCATTCTCGCTTAGGGATTGTGGGTGCTCAGGTTTTCACTTGTGGTAGAATTTTTTTAGTTTGGATCTATGTTTGACTCTATTCAATTTTGAATTTGCACAAGATTTGTAACCTAGTCTAGTGTGGCATTCACCTCTTTTGTACCTTAATTTTAAATACCCCATTAATGGCTTGTGAGTAATGGCATGTTAGTGCATGGATTTATTTAAATCCACTAAACCCATAAAATATGTGAAAATCCACTACCATATTATCATTTATTATGGATATTTGTACCTCTATCATCACTTCATTAAATTTTTCTTAATGGTGTATTTAGTGAAGTGACTGGTAATTCAAATATTCACTTCCCACTGACCATTGGGTGAGTTCTAGCTATCTTGACAACCTCTCTCTTATGCTTTGTTTACCTTGGCATGGCCTTCACCCTTCTTATGGTAACTAGGTAAAAATGCTTCACATGTGCATGATTCAACCTCCTTGGTTCCATCTCCTTAGTGCTTCACTTTCTTTCAAGCAAGCTTTTCTTGGTCAATTTCTCTGTGCTTTCATCTATTCTTGATTTATCCTTCCCCTACCCCATATAAATTCATGCACTGGTCCTTCAATGATTTATTCTCTCTTCTTTATTTCTTATGCAGAATCATCTTGTGTGCCTCCCTTTGTCAACTTATCCACACATCTTCTAAATCTAGAAAACTTCATGCACCCATAAACTTAGGTGTCTAGCCTTAAATGCTTGAAAAACATCCAAAATCAACTCACTCAATTATATTTATGCATGTAAGTGCCAGAAGAGTTCTCCTATGGGCCTAAAAGTGCCATGCTTATACACTCAACACAAATAAAACAAACATAATAAAATATTTATATTGTGCCAAATTTTATTATGGTTATCATAACACAACCAACTTGTGACTGGAAAGTTAGTGTCTGATGCTGCAAGCACCATCTTATTAACTATAGGGTTTCAATCTATTACCATTTAAATGCCCAGGCATTATTTCACTCATTAATGTGCATAAATTGCATGTTTTAGTCTCTAATATGTTGTGGATGATATAGAGTCCCATCCACCTAATATGTAGTTTGCCTTGGTGCTTGAGGTAATTTGATTCATATATCAAAACCATTGCTCATTCAATAAGTACCTTGTGTTTGATATGTTTATCATGTCATGGCTTTTGGCATGCCTTTTCTATTTGTTGGCTCCATATTGCTTGGGCATGTGTCTCATCCAAGTACTCCAAGTATTCTAATCATGCACTCAAATAATCTTAGTCATCCAGACAACCAATATGCACAATACATAACAAAGGCACTAAGAACTCCATTGTCAAAACTACCTCAGCACCAAACACCAATTGAAATAGTGTAGCCTTGTTCAGGCACTTATACATTGTATGATATCCCTATAACACTATTGACACCTAGTCATCCCAATCCTTGTGACCAACATCACATATCTTTTTGAGGCACATTCTCAATATCTTATTGAATGCCTCAGTGGTGTAATTTTCTTGGGGATGATAAGGAGCTGTCTTATGGTGTGCCACCATGTATTCAGTTAGAAACAATTGAATGTTCTCATTGATGTAGTGTGCACCATGATCACTAGTCAAATTGAGTGGGCACCCATAGTAACTGATTATGTTCTCCTATATAAAACTTATGGCTATGGTGGTTATCCAATCTTTGGTTGGCACTACCTCAGCCCACTTTATGAGGTAATTTGTGGCCAAAAAAATGTATCATGTACCTATGTATCTCATAGTGGGAGTAATAGGCCCAATAAATTCAATGGCCCATTTTTAAAATGGCACCTGGGCAAGGATTGGGATGAGAGGCATTTTATCTGGGTGGTTATGCTTTCCTATGTACTAAAAAATGTCACATGTTTGGTGCACTCTTTTGCATCTTAAAATAGACTTGGCCATCACAAGTCTAATTGCATTACCTTATGTGTCATAGTGTTTCTAGCATAATAGCCTCCAATAATCCCCTCATACACCTATTACAAGATGAAGCCCCATTCATGTTCTAGGACACATCAGTGTAGGACCTTGTCATGGCTCAAATTATATAATTCCCCACTAATAAGTTAAAGTAGGGTGGTACAAACTATGAGTTTCTTCTTCTCTTTGGTTATCAAAGTCTGGGGTACAAACCTAGATGTCATAAATATTGTGATCTTTACCAAGTATTTTAGGATGTGTTGGACTCTATGTTGGACTCTATAAATCTATGTTTTAGGCATATCATCTTCTATAGGCATTGTTGCATCACCAAATTTTATGTAGGATAGATGGTTTGGGCCCAAGTTTTTTTTACAGGCTTCACTATAATGGAAAAGTGGAATTCTTGAAACAAAACTATCCATCGATAAATGCACCTATAGAGAAAGGGTTTGTTCACTAGGTACTTAAGCACCTCATAATCAATGAAGAAGATAAAGGGGGTTACTAATAGGTATTGTCAAAATAATTACATGGCATCGACCATGGAAAACACCTCATGTTCAATTTTAGTGTAATTTTATTCTACCTTGGTCAGTTTTATACTTGTAAAAGAAATGGGATGGTCTAATTTGCCTTCACCTGGTTATGCTAGAATGGCACCAATCATATTTATAGAAGCATTAACATGGACATGGAAGGGATTCATTCAATAAAAAAATTATAATACCAGTGTGCTTACCAATTTGAGCTTCAGGGTCTCAAATGCATCTTCCTAAATTGTGCTCGAATAGAATGGGCCATCCTTTCTCAAGAGATCTTCTAGTGGTGCCAAAAACTTAGCATAGTTCCTTATGAAATTTATATAATAACCATAATGGCCAATAAAGGCATGAACATCCATATACATTGATGGGGTTTAGATTTGAAGGATGATGGTGATCTTCTCTAGATCAATGAAATACAATCCTCATAGATAATGTGCCTGAGCAAAGTGTCAAATGGTGTTGCAAAAACACATTGAGGTTCAAAGATATTTGTAACTAACTGCACCTCTCAAACATCAAGTGTAAATTTTCATAATGATCCTTCACTAGCCCATACACATTCTAGTCATCCAAGTGCACTTAGAAGAACGTGTGAATGAATTCTTTAAAAGTGGTGATCACCACTTAGAAGAATATGGTTGACACATTCTTGAGTCCAAAGGGCATCACATTATATGCAAAACAACCCCATTCTAGTGTAAAGGTACTTTTGGGCTTGTCATCCTCCTTAATTTGGACTTGATGGTATCCTAAAAACCCATCAGTGAATGTGTATATTCCATAGCCTACAATGCCATCCAAAATTTCATTGATGAATGGAGTTAGAAATGGGTCAGTTATATAGGTAATGCTCAATAATCTATAGTTGACATAGATCTAGATGTGCCCATCTTTCTTGATGTTGATGACCATGGCTAACCCATTAAAATTATTACATAGGGTAGATTATACCTTTGGCTAGCATACCATCAATCTTTATCTTGACCTTGGCATGAAGATTAGAGTTCATCTTATAAGGTTGCTTCTTGACAGGTCTTATACCATCGATGAGTTTGATGCTCATTTTCTAGAGGATGGGTGTATGCCTTTAATATCTTAGTATTTTTTAGGGAATAATTTTTGGAATTCCTTCAAGAGGTTCATAATATGTGCCAGCTCCATGTTAAACCAATAAGCACCCAAATTAGTAATATTTTGTTCCCCTTCTAAGCTGATATATACCTTCATTTTTTTAGCAATGCATGGTAGGGATCATTCTTCTCTAGAAGTGAATCCTCAACTTATCTATTACCCTCAATTGTTTATATGTGAATATGGGTAGGGTCTTCTTCTTTTAGGGTACTATCCTTAACATAGTTCACTAACTTCCTTTTACCTATCATATTTGTCCAGTTGCATGCCTTCTATATTTCATCATTCTCATTGCTAAAGTCAATATTGAGGGTTTGCTCTTAAAATAAATTTGAAAGTGCCAACCCAAGCATGTCTTTTAGGTTCTCCCCCAATATTAAAGTGTCTTTAAGAACTAGCCTTTGAACTATCTATAATGTCTCAATCAATTCAATATTTTTTAAAGAAAATGAGAAAGTATGGATAAACTACTCCTTAAGTGCATCCTAGTTGGTTACCTCGTAGAACATCTCATTAAAAATGTACCATGATCATGCCCAAGTCTTTAAGTTCTTATATAAGGCATGCACCCATAATTACCTTGGGGAATTTTCATTGTATAAATTCCATGTTTCTTGACAAAGGTGCACATTCACTATGGGGTTAGAGTTGCAAGAGTAGGCTAAGATGTCCAAGTCTTCATTACTCTTTTCAAATCTAGTGCAAATGGATACCTTCACATCTTGCCAATTTGGAAAGATAGGCCTTTGCACTACCCACTAATGAGTGTAGTGCTCTTCAATGTATACATTAGTACACCCATCCTATCCATTTCTTTTTGGATGCATGATTCGAGGTCTTGAACATAGTCTTATATTGGATTAATTCCTTCATATCTTTGAAGCACTTTAAGTTTTCATATTTTTTAAGTGTGATCAATTAGACCCAGCCTATTTTTAATTCTTTTGGCACATTTGCATGTAGTAAATGACATCTTATATGAGTGATCTCATATGCTTCCTTAACCTAATGATTACAAGAAATGTTGATAGTGCCTAAGGTTAATTATCCATATTCCTAAGAGAATTCATTGATCATTAGGGTTTAGTGTATAATCACATTGAACCATGGTGTTATATATGTGGTTGATCTCATCTTCAAGGTCCACATTCTTAACATAGGGAGGTCTTTGGTCCTGTGAGAGGGGTATAACTACCTCTCCTTTTCATTCTCAAATTTCATGTAGCACTTCTTGAAACGCATATCTACATTGTTTACATATCACCATAGCCTTCCTATAAGCATTGGGTAGCCTTCAAAATCAGTACAAAATTTCATGCCCATGATGTCTACAATTGTGCACTTTAGAATTTTGATAGGTTGTGCCCAGGTCTTGTTGGCCATGAAAATTACATGAGGGGAAGACCTCAATGTTGGTCTAGCCATTTTCTCCCAAGAGTTCTTAGTCAAAATGTTGACCTCAGTGCCTATGTCTATAAGGACCTTACAAATAGACCATCCATCAATAATGGCATCCACTAAGATTTCTTGATCATACTCCACATTATGTGTATGCCTAACTTCTTTTACCCTCTTCATGTGTGGTGTAGTGACTTTAACTAGATTTTGGCTTGCATACTCCAAGAATAAGTTATTTAATAGGGGAAACATCCCCTCTATTTATAAGAGGTATGAGATATATATTATTTCTTATATCTCCACTTATTGGTTGTCCTACTTATTTTGGGAAGCAACAATCTATGCTTCTAGATCTCTCACTAGTTGGAGATCCCCTTATAAGTTTTGGATTACACTCATGGCCTACTACAATACATATTTTTGACATGTTAGGTCTGGGTAAGGTGTAGCTTTGGGTTCAAGCCATGTTATGTGCTCAGTGTGACCTTTATCCCCATATTATATAAATAACTTGGGTATTGGCATAACTGGTGGTTGAGTGGTGAATCCACTATGAGTAATTTCCTACACTGTAACTATTTTTATGTGGGTTGGCTATGCCTTTGGAGTCCATTTCTCCATTTTTGGCTCATACCTAATCTTTATTGTACCTTTGTCTATGTCATTCCTTGCCTTGGGTTAACTTCTTATATAATTTAGGCCATTCTTTGACCTTATGGGATCCTCAACAATACCCACATGTGGGATGTGTAGAGAATTCATCCTGATAATGCTCTATTAAGCCACAATTATAGCATGAGAAGGGTGGGAACCTTCCACCACCACATCCTCCACCTCACCCTCTAGTGCCTTGTTGCATCCCAAATCCTATATTTAATTGATTATAGCCTTCATTTCCTTAGGTATACTACCATCTGAATACTATGGTGGCATGTTTTATGCCTCCTCCATATTCTCACACATCTCATTAATCACCTAGCAATTAGTCATCATATGGGTGTAGGCATTGCACAATCAATAATAGATGGTTGTGTTGACCTGATTGGCATGTTGCAATAAAGGGTAGTTGTGAACATCATGCACTTCTTCAAAGACTTCACAATTTAGGAGTAGGGTGCACCCATTCCTTTGTGGGAAGTTATTCTTGTTATGGCCTTTTTATTGACATCAATGCAACATAATCCACTTTGAGCATATTAAAATTATCTAGTAATATTTTGGTGTTAGGAGGACATGGATGCAATTTTTTCCTCCATAAATGGGTTGATCCTAGTGTCAATGCTTTTGACTACCTTAGATCTAAGCATGGCTTCAAGTGTTTTATGAGGGTCTATAAAAGTCTTCATGGAAAGTTATCTTCAGAATGGCATGAGAAATCCTCCAATGAACCACTACGCATGCTAGGAAGGGTGTAAATCATATGGAATATTTGAGAGGAGAGTCTTGAACCTTGCATCATACAGGTGTGCACTTTGTAAGAGTCTTTGGGTTGTCTTTTTCAATGTGGCAATGCTCTATTTTTCAAATTATGGAATGTCAAATTCTTTCATGAATATTTCCTTCACGATGTCATATACAACCATAGCCTAGTTAGGATCAAATTTCCTATACCAAGTATGGGCATGATCAAGTACAGTGGTCACAAAATAGGTTGCCTTACACTTAAATTGGGTTATGCCCTAATCACACCACTATAATTCACACTTCAGCACATGCTCTATGACATTTTCCATACCATGATACTCAGGCAAGTGCATGGCCATTTTGTAATAGATTTGTTACAAGAGGAAAGCTAGGATTTGAGGTGTTTATCCCCCTAACATTTATCTTGGTCATGGCCCTATAATGCCTCCAACCACTAGGTTAGGCATTGGTCTTATTGTTACTACTAGTATTGTTGATGTCAATGGTGATATACTACTTATGGTACCAAACCACTTCTTATGGGTTGTTGCCAACTTTGTGTTACTGACATCAGCTAAGTTGGTATGCTTGCACTCAAATTCTATTTATGTAACCTAGTGCTTATTGGTCTATAGGTAGTCATGCTAACCTCCTCATATGGAATGATTTATTTAATCACAAATTTACACTTTAAGTCTATAAAATGTCTAAAATTTATATTGATAATAGGGTCAGTTATCACTTATGTTCTTTCTTCAAGTGGGGGATCCAATGCATGAACATGCATTATAGGCTCAAAGTGGGTAGGCATATCAAGATTTTTTCAATCACCAAATCTTGTAAGAACCCATTGGATTCCACACCTATAAAATACTAAGCTTGATTCATTTATTCATTGTTTCTCTCATCCTCATGCTGTTGAATTTCAAGATATCTTTCCCCATGCCCTTCTCACTTGCTACAAGTTCTATCAGTACTTCTAGGTTCCATATTTTCCATAGGCCTACATCTTATCTTATTATAGGTCTATTTTTTGAGCTCTCAAGTGTCAATATTCTCATCCCCTTCCATTATGCTTCACTTCTACATCCCTTTTTTCCCTCTTTCACTGCTCATATGCAAACGGACTTTAGCCTTCCATCCCCAAAGTTTCAAAACCATAATACACCTTTAGATTTTTGAGCTTTGTACTAAAATCCGTCACAAATGTGCCATTAGGTTCATGTAAAAACCAATGATCTACTTTTTTAGGGCATGAGTATGTTGAAATTGTGAACTCAAGCAAGTAACTATTTAGTGATCCTTGCCACCATTTATTTAATTATCTAGTCCAAGTTACATCTAGGGTCTCAAACCTCTCTAGGTGATCCATCATCCACTCATAACACTATCCATAGCTTCTTTTTTGGTGGGTTGAAAATGAATCCAACCTTTGATACATATGCTCTAGTAACTCATAGAAAATGACCTCATACATATCATCATACATATTATGATGAACCCACTTTCTTGTCTTTTTCCCTTTGTAGGTTGGATGCTTCAATGTAAATCTATCATCCACCTATTAAAACTAATACTTAATGTTTTCAAGGGAGAGTTGGTACATTATTCTTTTACACCATTTTAACAACAAAATTTAACATACGTCTTAGCAATGGAATGAAAATGTTATAGAAAATTCATGTGCAAGAGGTATGTCTAAGTTAGTTCTAGGATTATTACACTTAGACACAAACATGGGATTATATTTTTGCACTCATCAATTTACACTTGACTACACTAAAATCAATTCACATAAGGCACAAGACTTATGCACTCACATGAAGTGCAATAGAGAAATAAATGGGTCCCACATTAGACTAGTTGTGTCATACTACAAGTCACCAATTATAAGACTTGGTCATTTCAAATAAGTCTTAAGTAAATCCCTTGGCATGAGTTTTTCATGGGCTAGGCTTAGTGGTCTATAATCACATGCCCACTTGGGGGACTAGTGCTAGAGTAATTTGGGCATAAGTCTTTTGATGAATTAATCCTAACATCATAGAGGTGTTTGAAGGGTCAAGGGGCTTCTTTCAGAACAAGTGATCATATTAGGCTCATGCTTCTTACCAAAGACAATAAAATTTGGCACATGGGATTTATATACTTAGGAATTACACACATAATGTTTGATGTCATCATTTATTGCAAGGATATCATTAACATCTTAAACTAGAAGCATGCATACACATTCAATTAGAAAGGGAATGAACTTATAACATTATAACCATTGCACATGAAATTATCAAAACCAAAGAAGTATAAACCAAAAACATTGTATGATACATAACAACCATTCTTTTCCATTAATAAAATTTCAAATACATAATAGATTTCATTATACTTAAAGTAAGGTACATGCCTAATTTACTCTACTTAATGGCCTAGAAGCTCATAAGTGAGCTTGGGCATATTCAAATGGATCCTTCATGGCATATGATCTATTCCTAGATCTAATGGCATCCATATAAATGTTTTAATAGATCATTTTCACATCATTAGATCTTCACTACATCAAGTTCACATTATTGGATCACCTAGTTCAAGCTCCTTTTATAGCTCCACCAAAATGTCCTGCCAAGGTGGAGTGCACATGCTAAGTGTCAAGCTAGAGCCTTTGTTGATAATTCCATTGGTTCCATAACCTTGTGAATTTCATGATACAATCAAAATTTATTTCCCCACTTGAAATATCCCCTAGGAATCCTAAAATTAGTTAGTCATTTGCCAGCTAGCACAAAGTGTGCACTAATTCCTCTAGCTGGTGCCAAGATGCCAAAAAATCATCATTAAAAATGATGCCTTGCACCAATATGTATCTCATGATGGCATGAATCCTTACATACCAAAATAAGTATCCCAATATATACCACTCTATATGTTTATATTACCAAATTACACTCAAATTGGCATAAGGATGTCATAAGTATTTCATTAGTTTGGGTTACATGGTCATCTATAGTAGTTGATCCATAGTTTTTCACCGGACCCATATTATGAAATTCAAGTGATAGTTTTGACCTCTAATTAAAAATTACATACTCAAATTCAATCCAAATATTAGAGTGGGGGAAACCAGGCCTTGTTTCTTCACATTTATAGACTACAATCTTAGATTCAATCTAAATACCAGAGTAGAGGTAAGTAATCCATGTTTCTCCATTGTTATAGATTACATTATTAGATTTAGTTTAGATATCAAGGTGGGGGAAAATAGGGTTTTATTCCTCCTAATTCATTTTACTACTTAGATTTAGTATTGGCGGTACCCATATTGTGGATTTCTTCTTTACATGCATCATTTCAGATCTTGTCCACTTCTCTAGGTAAGAAATGGGCCAAGTCCAGAGCACATCTACATAGGTAAGTACATCTATTATTTCTCTTTTTATTTTACTCTAGTACTTTAATTTAATTTCATTACTAGAATAAAATGAGGGAAAATGTACACACCCTAATTTGGTTAAGCAAGCATAATTATTAGGTCTTTTGTTTCTCTTTCACAGTAAGGTCTTAGTGATGGATGTGACTCTTGTTCACATGGTCATTTTTGGTATTTTGGTATTTATTATGTCTTATTTTCCCTATTTTTTTCACCCCTAGTGAACTTATGTCATCACCTCCCAATCACAAGGAACCCCTAACCTATTCTAGCCAGTATTTACTTAATTTTATGACCTTAAGAAATTAGTGCCATAAGTGGACACTAACACCACATTTTTAGTTTCCAACTTTGGCATTAGTGTCTAACAATCACATTTTCACTAGGTTTTTGGTCATAACCTTTCCTTGATTATTCTCTTGTGATTTTATCTCTCTTTTGCATCTTTTTAACCAATGAACAAGGGTATTACATTCAAATCAAATTTCCTTATATATAAATTACCTCACAAGGAATTTTACATCTAGCACTTACTATCATGGCACATAATTACATAAAATTAGCCAATAGTATATCTTAGCATACTACATACTACTCAGTTATCACACCTAGATTTGCATGCTTGATCAAATAAAAGACTAAGAAAAAGTTATTCTAGCATATCATGTGTGATGATTATGCACATTCCCTAAGGGAGAACTACATGTGATCTGAGACCCATATCATTGGGGTTAGTGTAGGCATTAGCCAAGATAATAGGGGTTCTATCCTGCATGATCATAATATCCTAAAACCCAATTTTTAACTTCTTTTTGCATTTGATCTTGTTTTTGGTTCATGTGTGAAAGTATTCATTAGGTCTTGGAAAATAATCAATCAAAACAAGTCATAGATAAAGAATTAGGGTTTGTCCACATAGGAATAGGCTTGGCAATCTTAGACACAAGTGCTCCCAAAATCATAGATTAGTTCTTTCACAGAGGAAATTATCATAAAAAATGGACACTGGTACCATAGTGATATTATCCAAGGTATTGTGTTATTTTTTAAGAGGGTTTTTGACACCTATATCCTATTTACAACACTCAAACTAGCTCTTGTACCAATTTTTAACTTCTAGATCCTTCATCTCAGGTAGTTTCTAGATAAGTATTTATTTGTGTCATTCATTAATATTTTTTTAAATATAAAATAAGGTCAATCTATGTATAAATCAAAGTCTGTATTATTTCATATTTTATACCTTGATTTATTATATTCATCCCTATAACAACTTAAGATTTACATGTACTAAGTCCTAAATAGTTAAAATAGATTATCAAGTTATAATCAAGTGTTGGTAGAAGCACAAGATAGAATGAAGACTACCTTCACCACCAAGTGGGGAACTTTTGCATACAAAAGGATGCCTTTTGACCTCATCAATGCATTATAAACCTTTCAATGAGCTATGGTTTACCTTTTAGGGACTCATTGGCAAATGTATCATCATTTATATGGATGACTTAACAATTTATTCAAAAGAGAGATTTGATCATGCAAATCATCTACAAAGAGTATTTGATAAGTGTAGAAGATATGGAGTGTCACTCAATCCAATGAAGAGAATATTTAGAGTCACACATCATCACTAAGAATGGGATCTACATTGATCCATAATGAATCTATGCCATTTCCAAACTAATGCCTCCCAATAGTAAGAAAGAGTTGAATTCTTTATTTAGTAATATAAAATTTGTAATAAAATTCATTTATATATTTTCAAATATTTGAAAGCCATTAAATTCCATGTTTAAGTAAGATGTCAAAATTGAATGGACAATAGAGGCTAAGAAAGAATTTAAGGACATCAAAACCACCATTGCTCAAGCTCTGGTTTTGATCAACTTGGACTTCAACAATTACTTCTACCTTTATTTTTTTGCCTCAGAGCAAACCATAGTAGATATACTCACACAAAAGGTAGATGATAATAAACATCAAATTGCTTTCATGAGCACCAATTTGAAAGATGTAGAGTTGAAATTATAGACACCTAAAGTTGGCCAATAATGGCTTTATATTAGACTTTAGACTAATTTTTACCAACCTTTGCAAATCAAGCTTAAGAATCACTAAAAAATTAAAATTTAGCTTCATAACATGTAATTTGGCCTATAGACCTATTAAATGGGGAAAATGCACAAATAACATTAATTTAAAATTTTGAAAATTGCTAAAAATCCCTAAACAAAAATAATTAAAATGTAAAACCTAATTAAATTCTTAATTGAATTATCCATGATCAATTAAATGAATTATCAAAAAGGAAATTCAAAAATCAAAGAATAACCTAGGAATTCATAATTACCTTTTTGTGAGTTACCAAATATCCTAAAATATCTCAAACATGCTTATTCATTTCTAATCATGACCATTTGACACCTTTTAACTCTACTAGGATTAGTTAACTCACTAAGGTTAGGTTTGAACCCATTCTAAGATCTAACTACACTCTAACTCACATTGGGTTGGGGTTAGTCTCTAAACCTATAAATACAAGCATTTGCCTCTTCATATAGATAGCTTGAGTATAGTGAAGTTATAATGCTAGTTATTTAGCAAGATTGCATGACAATGGTGTTATAATGTCAAACTCAAAAGCCAATCCATAAAGCTACATCAAGCAAGCATGAGCCAAACAATGGTGCCAAGGAGATGAGTCACACAATTCCATTTACAAAAGGCTTCTTGAGCACAAACCAAGCAATCCAATTGAACACATCATTTGGAGTATTCAAGGAAGGTAAGGAATTTATAAGTTCTTTGAATTTTAGTTGAGCTTTGTCATTTGTTTTTTGTTCATTAAACTCCCCTTATGATCTAGGAAAGTAAGTGTTATGCATGTTAGTGTATTTTTATTCAAGTTTTATTACTTTTTCTAACACATGATCTAATAACCCTTCTTGGATTCCTTGATCAAAAATGGCATGCTTGGTGGGACACTAAGCACCCTACGTACCAAGGAGATGAATATTCAACCCATAAATTGACAAATGAATGCTTGAATATCTTCAAAATTGTAATTTTAGATTTGATTTTACCATATTTTTTATTCTTAAATTAACTCAAAGCTACATAGAGACTGACATTGGTCAAGCCTAACTGGCATAATTTCTACCAAATCATCATTAGTTCACCTAACTGAGCTTGGTTTTGTGTGACCATCATCGATCAGTATGCAGGGAAAAACATGGTTTATTAAGATTGCATTTTGAATATTTTTAGCATTCCTTTTCATGATTTCTTAGTTTTTTTATCTTTAAACTCTCTGTCTAATCCTTGTGTTGTAGGTTTTGAAGATTTTTTATCGCCTTTTGAGCTAACCTAACATTTTCATCTTGTTTAGCTTTGCCTTCAAGTTACAAGTGACTGACATCGGTCTTAGTCAACTGATATCAGTCCTTTACTACCATCATTAGTTCTCTTTGAGACTTAATGACATTGGTTGCCCTAAAATTGGCATACCGATCAGTTTTGACCAACCACGATCACTGTGTTTTTAAAATAAAAACCTGAGAGCTACTTTTTGAAATTCCATTTGCTCACCATTGAAAATTTTTCTAAGTAGGAGAAGACTATCTAACAATTTTAGGTCTAAAGCATGATTAAAACACAAATTTGCAAGTTTAAATGATTTTAACATTTCATTTTTGGGTACCTAAAAATAATTAGCTAAGTCATTCACACTTCATTTTAGTGCTAAAATGAACATGTTAAATCTTGAACATTTGATCTTTGGTGCTTAAAAGGAAATAGAGTGGTTAAGTCTTAAAAACACTTCACTTTCAATGCTTAAAATGAATGATTAAGTCTTGAACATTTTATTTTTGGTGCCTAAAAATGAACTTAGGATAAATCTTGAACATTTGGGTTTGGGGCTTAAAATGAACATAATTGGTTTTTCTTAAGTTGTGTTGTGCAATTTATTTCAAACTTTCGCACTTAAGCCAAGGGGTCAAGTAAAGAATTTTGTCACACATTTCAATTTGGTTCCTAAAATCAACACTTATTTAAATCAAAATTCATTGAAAATGTTTGTTTTAACTTGCTTGTTTGTTTTCACAAAAAAGAATAGTATGTTTATGCTTTCCCACCATCCCCTATAGGGAACTTGGGTAACCAAAAGCAAATTTTCATTACATTTGTGCCTTAGTATAAGGCATGGAAAGAAATTTTTATAGGCTCTCCCCAAAACCTACATGGCTTGGGTGATCTAAATGTAACCCTAAAGTATTTCCACTTATTCATTTATTTTCATGTAATTTGGCTTATGGAGGGGCTGTCATTGCCTCTTCATGAGTTCTTTAGGAAAGTACTAACCTAGGGCTTCATCTCTTGGCAGTGTTTCAACCCCGCTCCATGTAAAGGTATAAAAATTAGGGTATGCATATTGTGAGAGCTAGGGGGTTAGGAAAATAACCTTTTTTTCATAATAAAGGCTTGAGTTAGGTCTAATCAAACAGGGTATTCCACAAAGAATTCCATGGATAGAATTGATATGCAAAGGAATAGACCTTTGCATAGTAAGTTGATCGGTATGAAATCAATTAGCATGATGTTTATCTTATGTTAACCACACTTGGGATCAATTTAGATGTTCAAAAACTATATTTTTCATCAACCCTACTTGACATACCTTATTAGGATCTAGGATGATATACTTAATTATATTTAGTATTTTTCCTTTTCTTACTTGGTGTTATTGAGTTTAAAACATTTATTTGTTTACACCACGTCATAACAAGTTTTGTTTATATGTCACTCCTTTGTTCTAGGAGGCATTATGTTGGCCATTTTATCACACACCTTTGACTTAAAAACCTTTTCCAAACTTGTTTGTGTGTGTGTGTCTTGATCCAAATGGGTAATGTTATGTTTCCCAAATCATGTCAAATTTTTGTGCCTTAAGTCTTAAAACATACCATTGTTGTCATCTTTAGAGAGTGATAACGTTGTTACATTACTCAAATTATTTCAAAACTTGTTTGTCTTTTGCCTTATTCAATTTTGTGGAACCAATGCCACGTATGCCCTTTGTAAATCTTTGTGTTGTGTCATTATGCTATCCAATTTTGTATAGATTATTGTTTGTTTAAAGATGGATGCCTAATTTTCTAAGTTGAGGTTTTAATTAACTTTGCCAAGTTCAAATTTAAACATTGATTGATTTTTATTTATGCCTTGTTTAATTGGGGCTTAAAAACCAATATTTCTCTTTTGGTTTGTGTAACTTAGGCTAATTCATTAACCAACTTAGAAAACTATTGTTTGGATCTTTTCCTTGTGTCATCATGTTGTTCAATTTTATCTAGCTTATTTCTTTAAAAGAGCCTAGTTTTTATTATCATTTGTGACTTTTATTTGGGAGAAAATAGTCTCTCTCTATGTGACTTTTGCCTTATACCTTATTAAAATTGACCTAGTTTATGTTTGATTCCGTAGGTCAAGTTTATGCCAAAGTATTCCAAGTTTGTTAGACTAAAATCTCACCTTTGTTTGAAGTCTAGATTTTGATGCCATGTTTGGCCAAAATTCCTAGTACATGACTTTGTTTTAAGTTTATATTTTAATGTTAAATTTGGCCAAAATTCCAATCACATGCCTTATTTGAGCCTATATTTTGATGTCATGTTTGGCCAAAATACCTAGCAACTTTTATTTTCTTATATTAAACTAGTCTGGAGCACTTTGTACCTAGAGTTTGGCATGTCATTTTTATTCAGATGCTTGACCTTTTGTGTGTAATACATTTGAAGTTAGACATTTGATGTTAGAATTTTTTATACCAAGTTTTAGCGTAGACCATTTTGGAGATATATCTCCCCTAGAACAAGTTAGATCAAGTTTAAACCATTTGTCCATTAGACATCATTTTTAGAGTTTGTAGAACTCTAGGCCTTTTGCAGAATGTTCATTACTAATATGGATATGTCTCATTACACTTAAGATAGAATAATCACACAAATTAAACATTATCATTAGCTTTACGATGAATAAGTGGTTTGTGAGACAGATTCTTTTCCTCCCTACAATCCTCAATTTGGGGAGCAAAGCCAAGACCCTCAAGCATAGTGTTTGGTGGTACCTTCTATTAGTTGATCAAAGTAAAATGTTTGTCATCTTAGCAATGATGCCATCCCTTCCTCCACTTATAAAATTTATATCTTAGGACCTCATCCTTTGGCTTATGTGAGTAATTAAGCTCCATAATACCCTTTAATGTTATTAAGACCTTGCCCTTTAGCTTGTGCAAGTAATCAAGCTCCATAATAACCTTTCATTTTACTAGAACCTCATCCTTTGGCTTATGTAACCAATCAAGCTCCATGATGCCCTACCATTTCTATTATAAGTCCTCATCCTTTAGCTTGTGTGAGCAATCAAGCTCCACAATGCCCTATCATTACCATTCTAAGACCTCATCCTTTAGCTTGTATGGTAATCAAGCTCCATGATGCCCTACCATTTATATTTTAGGACCTCATATTTTGGTTTGTGTAATCAATCAATCTCCATAATGCCTGACCATTTTTATTCTAGGACCTCATCCTTTGGCTTGTGTGAGCAACCTAGTTCCACAATGCCCTATCATTTATATTCTAGGACCTCATCCTTTAGCTTGTGTGAGTAATCAAGATCAATGATGCCCTATCATTTCTATTCTAGGACCTCATCTTTTGGCTTGTGTGATCAATCAAGCTCTATAATGCCCTACCATAGCATATGAAGACCTCATCCTTTGGCTTGTGCAATCAACCAAGCTCAACGATGCCTTACCATTACCATTCCAAGACCTCACCCTTTCGCTTGTGTGAGAAACCAAGCTCTACAATTCCCTATCATTATCTAACCACTAGTCATCCTTCATCCATTACCAATTATTTCCCACTTTAGAAAACCTTTGCTAATCATCTAGCCCCAACTGAGCCAATCAATACCTCTCCAACTGAGTCAATCATTTGAAGACCAAAAAATGTTCAAAACTAGTATTTTACAACTAATTGTAAATTAAGGCCAAGAAAACCAACTAATCCATGATGTTCTTGTTGAACAAACCATTTGTGACAAGTCAACCTATGATGAATCAACTCTTGTTGATATCCCCATTATTGAGGAATCTCACTCTAATAAGCCAGTCTTTACTAAGTTACTTCTTAATGATTATAACTACCTTTGGGAAAATCATTACCAAGGTTGTATGCCTATTTTTAAAGAGTCTCCACTTGATAATCCAATCTCTACTAATTTATATTTTGACCTTTTTCCCATTATTGAGGAGTCTCACTTTGACAATCTAGTCTTTATGGAGCCCATTATGCCATCATAGGCTGTTACTTGTCCAATACCAAATATTTAACATAACATCATTATAAAAGAATCCATGAATGATGAAGAATCAACATAAAATTTAGGTTATATACTTAAACCAACATTAGATTTAGCATAAAAATTATAATCAACGTCAATCTCAACATTAGATTTAGAATCCCTTGAGCTGGAATTAGATTTAAAATCAGAATACATTCATGGTTATTACAACATTGGTTATGCATGCATCATAGATCAATTTGAATATATTTGTGATCCTTCTATAGTTTTTTAGGATTATTACTTTAACATCGACACAAATTATCCTAGTATCTTCTATAAGGATTATGCTTCCACTCCCCATTCCATTACCATTCCACATGCCATTGCCACCAATCAACTTAGCCATTATATTGACATTCCATCTCCCACAAGTGTCGATTGGGACTGATAGAATCATACCTTGTTTAACTACATCCATCATGACATATAAGATAAATAAAATTATGGATGTCAAGACTACATTCATGCATAAGAACAATCTCCTAGTGAAACCTTTTTAGAGGTGCTAGGGGATAATCAAAGTTCAAACTTAGCATCTTCTAGTGAAACTTTTTTGGAAGTGCTAGAAGACAATAAAATTCAAAACTTAACATTCATTAGTGTAACCTTATTAGAGGTGTTATGGGATAATAAAGACAACCTCATTGGTGAAAACCTCATCAAGGTGCCAATAATTGAGCACAACAGTCCTTCACTACTTGATGAAGACAATAAAAGATAAAATCAATACAGCTTCCAATATATAGCCTAATCAAATGGTATCTACTCTTAAGCCTAAATAATATAATAGAATATGATAGTCCTATCGAGAGCATATTCAAAAAAAATTGGCCCTACCACAACCATGTTTATGTTGAATCTAGAATCAAAAACATTGTGTGTGCCTAAAAACCCTTATCTTCATTTATTTCCTAACCATTATACATTTCATTATCATCCACCTATACATCACCAAATCAGACCTATCATCCAAAATTTATTTTTATTTACCATCCCTAGCCATACTTTCCTTTATAGACGCTACAAAGATACCTTATCTCAACATTTAAAGAAAATAGAATCAATGACCAATGAAGATCAGAACATCATTTTCATCCAAATATGTAGCTATTTCTTGATAGAGTATCTATTCAAAAGAGGCATGGTCTATTAAGTTACATGATCAGGACGTGCATCTCTTAATTAGTAGGAACACTAAAAACATTCACCTAAGCCAAAAACATATACCTTGCCATTTTCATTTGCCATTCCCTTATCATTGTTTCATACCCTTACATTTCCTTTATCACTTGGGGAAACCATATTAATATTTTACCCAATATTCATACCATCATCATCCTAAACAATACCCTATTCCATCCTACCATGTTGTCTCTATTAGACCAAAGCCTATTCTTAGCCATCCTACCTAGCCTATTTTGATCTTGGTTCCTTTGGTTTTTCCTACACATTCCATGAGGGGATTCTAATCTAGTTTTAGAAGTTTTAAAATTATGTGTTTAAATTATATTCTATGAAGTAGTGTGATAGTTGATCTGGTAAGATGTCTTTCATTCATGTTTACCATTAACTCATGATCTTTGATTATAACTGCCTATGGGCAAATTAGTAGTCCACCTTGTGTTGCTAATTATAACTACCTATAGGTAAATTAGTATCACATACCTATGCCATTATTTCCTAATTATAACTACCTATGGTAAAATTAGGAAAAACACATTTACGATGCATTTCTACATTACCTTGTCATTACTATTCTCATTTACCTAACCATTTACTAGATTTGAGAACTTGTTGTTACCTGGTCAAGTTTCTCCCCACCTTTAATGTGGATTGAATTATTATGACTAGAGGTCATTTTGGGACTATGTAGGCCATGATAAATTTGCATTGAGGTCAGCTCAGTCCCCCTTTTCCATATGTCCTCACCATTTTGTGAGCAACCGTTCTACACTCTCACCATTTTAAAAGTAATTTAAGTTTGAACACTCTCACCATTTTATGAATTGGACCATTTAGTATCTCTTAATTCCCAATCAGGTTGAGATGCTTAGAAAATTCCAAAAACATTCAAAAATTTCAAAATCCAAAAACATTTGTCCTATCTAAGCCTAGTTAGTCATCTTTGATCTACCCTACTAGGGCAAATCCATTGTTAGGATGCTTTCTATTGCTTTTACTTTCAGGTTTATGTGTATTTATTTTCCATTTGTTTGTTTTCCTATTTGTTTGATTTATAAATGTTGTTTTTTGGTTTACTTTCCTATTTATTTGCTTTCAATACTATATCTCAACTCAGTCTATATGTGTCCATTAGGTGATTCCTTGTGCATTATTATTAAATCCATCAACATTATCATCATGGTTTTTATCATTGGTGCATTATTTTCAATTGTTTATTGGATTAGGATTTAGTCCTTATGCACATTTAGGCTAAGTTATCATGATGTTATATCATGAGGCATACCATCACATGTAATAGTAAAAATTATCTCAAGAAGTCTTATAAGAAATGGAGCCACAAAGAATTCTCCTTGGTAAATCCTCCCACCCTTGATCAAATAAACCTATTAACCATTTTGGTTGTATCAATGCTAATAAGGATGAGCATCTTCACATTAAAAGGTATAATTGAATCATTTCCATTGATCAATTCTTATTATTCTATTCATCTCTTTCATTAATTTGTGCATCCTCATATGCTTGGATGTTTGTGGCTTCTTCAATCCTTAGACCATCATATCTACATTTGTGCCTGCTCATCTTTAATCTATGAAATAGCTTATATCCTTGAGTTACGCTTGCCAATATACCCTACTGGGGCACAATCACACATCATTATTCAATCTTGGTCATCTTAATGATTATAACCACCTATGGGAAAATCATTATTTTTTGACTCATCAACCCTAATTGGAGCATATGCTATTGCCATTAATTATAAGCACCTTTAGGAAAATCAATAACTCCACCTTTGTTACTAATTATAACCACCTTTGGGCAAATATTACTTTTTAAATCAATACATGCAAACATTTTCTCATTTGGATTAATCTCACCCATGGTTTAATTCCATTCTTCTTTTGACTTCTTTTTGAGGGATTGTCCATCAAACATATGATAGCCACTCCCTCAAGGGGGCATCATTATAGGCTTTGCAAACACTATTTGGATATTTTTCTAAAAATCATCTTCTTTCAAGCATACAAGCATTTCTCATTATTTGAAAATACATTATTGTGCATATGGTTTACAACATCTTCCCAAACAAGGGCAAACTATAGACACATAAAATTGTCCACCAATTGCTTCATACTAGACTTTAGATCAATTCTTACCAACTTTTGCAAATCAAGCCTAAGAATCACTAAACATCTCAAATTTGGATTCATAATGTGTAATTTGTCCTATAAACCAATTAAATAGGACAAATGCACACATCAAATTAATTCAAATCTTGTAAAATGTTAAAATCCCTAAAATATATGATGGCCACTCCCTCAAGGGGGCATAATTATAGGTTTCCAAAATACTATCTAGAGTTTTTTCTTCAAATTATCTTCTTTCAAGCATATAGGCCTTTCTCATTATTTAATAAGACATTATTGTGCCTACGGTTTGCAACATCTTCCCAAACAGGGAAAAATTGTAGACACCTAAAATTGGCCACCAATGGCTTCATATTGGACTTTAGACTAATTCTTACCAATCTTTGTAAATCAAGCCTAAGAATCACTAAATGTCTCAAATTTGGCTTCATAACATGTAATTTGGCCTATAGACCTATTAAATGGGCAAATGTACACATGACATTAATTCAAATCTTGTAAAATTTTAAAATCCCTAAATAAAATTAATTAAAATACAAAACTTAATTAAAATCCTAATTGAATTATCCATGAGTAATTAAATGAATTATCAAAAAGTAAGTTTAAAAATCAAAGAATAACCTAGGAAATCATAATTACCTTTTTATGAGTTGTCAAATATCCTAAAATATCTCAAACATGCCTATTCATTTCTAATCATGACCATTAGACACCTTTTATCTACTAGGGTTAATTAACTCACTAAGGTTAGGTTTTAACCTATTCCAAACTCTAACTACACTCTAACTCACCTTGGGTTAGCGTTAGTTTATAAACCTATAAATACAAGCATTTACCTATTCATTTAGAGAGCTTGAGTATAGTAAAGTTATAATGTTGGTTTTTTAGTAAGATTGCATGCTAAGAATGTTATAATTCCAAAATAAAAATCCAAGCCATCAAGCTACATCAAGCAAGCATGATCCAAATAATGGTTCCAAGGAGAGAAGTATCCATATAACTCCATTTTCCAAAGACTTCTTGAGCACAAGCCGAGCAAGCCAAATGAACACTTCATTTGGATAATTCAAGGAAGGTAATGAATTTGTAAGTTCTTTGAATTTTAGTTTAGATTTTTCATTTATTGTTTTTTCACTAATCTCCCCACTATGATCTAGGCAAGTAATTTTTATGCATGTTAGTGTGATTTTATTCAAGTTTTCTTACCTTTTCTAACACATGATCTAACCACCCTTCTTTGATTCTTTGATCACAAAAATATTCAATGATAGACAAATAGATATATGCATTAATCAAAGATTTGAAATTTTTCAAGTATTATATTCTAAGAAACAAGACATATACCATCATTCTTAATCCATTTTTCAAGCTCACACTTGGGTAGAATTAATTGGGAGAAAGAAGAGGTAATTGGATGGAAAATTTATAGGAATTTGATCTTGAAACCAAACCAACCAAGATGGTGAGAGGCCAAGAAATCATCTAGATCATGACTGAGACTGACCCACATATTTTCAATGATCTCATCAATGAGACTCAGGTATTTGGTGGTGAATGGTATGCTCAAATCATCAACTATTTACTCATAGGTGCATGTCCCCCTAAGCTAAATAGAGAGCAAATATGAGCCCTTAGACTTAAATCAGCCCATTATGTGATAAATAAAGGAATATTATATTGGAATAACTATGAAGACATCTACTTGAGGTTTATTTCAAATTAAGAAGCTACATGCATTCTGGATTATCTACATTAGAAGATAGGCAGTGGACATCCCTCAAGAAATGCAATAACTCATAAAATCTTGAGGATGAGATACTATTAGATTATAATTTTCAAGGATACCCATAACCATGTTAGGACTTGCCATGAATTCTAGGTGTTTGGAAAAATATAAGTGAATGTTGTCATGCCTCTACAACCAGACATTGAAGGTTTCCCTTTTGCATAATGGGGTCTTGACTTCATTGGGGTAATAAACCCAAACACTTCAATAGAGCATAAATTCATCCCCATAGCTACTAACTATTATACCAAGTGGATAGAATATGTAGCCATAAATAATTATAGAGCACTAGATGTCATCAAATTTGTGGAAGAGAATATACTAACCAAGTTTGGCACTCTAATCTCTTTAGTTTGTGATAATAGTCCAACTTTCCAATCTACTAAATTTATAGAGTGGGATTATAACAACCAAATCACCATCAAGTTTTCTTCAAATTACTACCCATAAGGTAATGGAGTGGATAAATATACAAATAAGAACCTAATGGATTCCATCAATAAGTCAACACAAGACAAACTAAGAGAATGGCATATGCTACTAAAGTATGCACTGTGGGTAGATAGAATAAGACACAAGCAAGCCCTCAAGGCTCCACTTTTTATGTTAGTGTATGGGAAATAACCAATCTTCCCCATCATTATTTAAATCCAAACATATTAGTTCATGTAAAATTACATGGGGGAGGATGAAATAATCCAATCTAGACTACTTTTTATAGTCAAGATGGAAGATGCATGAACTAAAGCACTACATAGCTTCAGCAAACACTAAGACATTGATAAAAGGTGGTTTGAAAAGAGATCTAAAACCTAAGACTTCAATATTTCATACTTAGTGATTATATGGGATAAATAACATTAAAGGGACATCACTATAAGTTTTTACTCTCCAAGTCACCCCCCAACAAGTGTTAAACTCATAAGGATTACATAAGAGGTTATATGATTATGCAGTGTCGAGTTTCCTAAAAGAAAGATTGTATGAAAATGCTTCCCATCCACTCTTGTACTCAATAGTCAAAAAGGGAACACACATTAACTAAGTTTTGGTTTATGCCTATGAGGAATTCCTAATATGCATCCCATGTAAAGATCCATAACATAGTGCACAGGTCAGAGTGTGTGGGTCTCCCAGACTTCATGTACGAAAAGATAGAAATGCACAAAAAATAGTTCCAAATCATGAAGAGTGAACCCAAGATATTTAATCTCATTGTGTAATCTTATTCAATGCCTCCCCATGACTGAATAGTTAAGTCCCATGACAAATCATAATGTTTCACATATGTGCCCTTATGAAATACAAACTATGATCTAGGTTGCACACTGTCTCCTCTATAGATAAATATACATCCCAAATAGAAAGCACAAACTATGAGGAACATTAAAAGGGACTATGTGTAGGAGTCTGGGCCTTATGAATTTTTACATAAGATTTTCATCAATTCCCTTTATAAGCTTATAGCTTCACTATGTATATATCTCTTTGTGCAATCTTTAGTGGGTACCCTTTGTGTAGGATATGTTTAATTGACCATGCATGTAAGATAGCTTGGAAAAACCCAAAAATATACTACATAGTTCCACATCATAGGACTAGTATATGTGGATTGATAGGTTATGACCATGAGTAAGGGTGGTAGTTGATCCTAATTAGATGTTGAGGGGGCCAAATCCAAATAGATTTGAATGTAAGGGAAATTATCAGAGCATCAGAACATGACCATATGCCTCTTTTGGTTGCCCAAATATCCTTCATTCTCATACACATATATGGATCTATGAGTAACCTTATAAATAATTCCATTATCAAATTGTTAGACTAAATTGAATGAGCATGGTTTGTAGCAGTTATTACAAAGACTTTTGATGTTCTTAATCAGCCTTGGATCTAGATGTTTTCTAATTCAATTTCTTATCTACCACCTCTAATCATGAATTTATTACATAAAGCCTTTCCTAGTGATATATAAACCCTAATTTTTATTATAAAGGGTCCATATTTATAGGATTCATAAAGTCACTAAAATTTTCCATTTAAGATCCCTCTTCTAGTATAACAAAGCTTTACCTATTTGAAATTGTAATATTACCTTAGACCTTAATATTAATAAGGACTAATTTACTTTTATTCATTCTCTATGTTCTTAGTGCATTCATGTGTGGATGTTTGTCCCTCTCATTTCCATCCTCCCTTTGCACCTCTACATAAAATCAAAAGTCTTTGCAGGTCATATGATGTTTATACATAGCTCTACGTAGGCATTATCTATGGTCCATTTGTCACCCCTCTAAATGTTGTGTTGTTTTCCCTTACCTCCATGCAAAACACTTATGTAGTGCACCTAGTTTGAAGATATTATATCTAATCTATTAGTTTTATTGTGTCATTAAGTGGGTGAGGTGCTCACTCTATTCTTGGTGTATCACCTTTTACATTTAAGAAACCCTCTTATCTTTTCTCTCCCTTTCCCCTCCATTAATTTTGAGTTTAGCACTAGTGGTAGATTTCATTCTTCTCTTTGTAGGTATGTGCATTGGTCCTAAACTAAGTTTATTTAGGATATAAGGATGATAGCCTATTATGGAGGTTCATCCTAAGGTACACAAGATTCCTACACCTTGGGGGGAAATCCCATTATTCAAATGAGACACTAAATCACTTTTTGACATGCAAGTCTAAGGTGTTAGGCACAAAATTACTATGTTCCAAAGCATGTGAGAGCCTTTCCTACATGAGGGCTTGTTTTGAGTGATAATAACCTTTAACATGCCTAGTGGGATAATTCAAAGATTTAACTAAGAATTTGATGCAATTCTTAGTTGATAGTGTTAAAGTCACTATATAGAGCACCTGGTGACTCCAAACATTCCTAGTTCATAAAGATTAGCCTTTCATCTATATGCCAAGATAGATGAGATCATATTCAAGGGGAATTGAATTTAATTTCATTAAGTTACCTGTATCTTATAAAAAAATATGATTTAGAGCATCCTCATCCCCTACCAAGAGGGCTAGCAATGTAATACAACCTTCCTCTAGAACTCATTCTACACCCCCATTTGGAAAATTCCTAACACATAGAGGAAGACTATCCCCCATTCCATTCATGGTTTATCTTAGAAACCATCCCTTTATTCCTTTTAATGAAGGTATCCCATTGATCCTTCCCTATTATGATGATATTATTATAGCTACTCTTAAGAGCATCCCCTAATTTACTGAAGAAAATTATACTACCTCAATATTGCACATAAAATACATTGTAAAGATGTGTTATGTCCATAATGTGACTGAAGACAACATTTTAGTGCAACTCCTTCTCTCTTGTTTGAAAGGAAGAGTGCCCTAATGGTACCATAATTTATAGCTTGATACTATTTGAAATTAGGATGAGTTAGGCATGACACTATGTAGATATTTTGAAGAAAAGAGTGATCACCTATCATTGATGGAGCAACTCATGACTATCCAAAGGGCTCCATATGAATAGATGGTCAATTAAAACTTCATATTCCAAAGGACTTGGGATCGAGTTCCACTCCTGGTAAATCTAAATCCTTGTACTTAAAATTAAAAAATAATTCTCTTTTCTATTTCATACGTGATGAAGGTCATTACAAAACATAAATATTCATATTTAAATTTATTAAATATATTCAAAATGAACAATATCTAATATAAATAGAAATTTTCTTATATATATTTTCATAAATGATACAGGCATTTAATTAGAAAAAATATAATATATTATAATACTTAAAATAAATGAAAAAAATTATTATATAAAATTTATTAAAAGAAAGAAATTAAGGATAATAAAAAAGGAGAACACATTTTTTTAATTATGGGCTATTCTCATATTAATTAATGACTATAAAATTAAATATACTCAAAACAAAGTGCACCAGAAATGACTTTTTTATTAAGGAGGTGGTACTCCTAATATGTTTCCTGGGCTTTAATGGTAAATATTATTAAGATTACAAAGGTTTTTTAGGTTTTAAAATTAAATTAAATTTTTTTATAAATATATATTTTTTATATATTTGAAGGTAGTACATGAAATCATTAAATTAAAAAAATATCCATATATTTATTCATATTTCAAAATAAACATATAACAAATTTATAATAGTAAAACCTCCATAATATATATTCGATTAAAAGGTTAATGTTCTAAAATTTATATGGGAGGCCTCATTTTCATACTATTTTTAGAGAATATTCTAAAAATTATATTTCTTAATTAAGATAGTTTAATCATGACAAATTTCCTATAAAAATATATAATTTTTTACAAAATTTGTATATATTCTAATGCATTTTATGTACATTTTCTTAAATTTATTTAGCTCTCGAGTTAATGGTTTATTTTTCAAATAATAAAATTTTCAATAAATATTAAAATTTTTACATCCCTCTACCAAAATATAATGTATTTCCTAAACCTCAAAATACTGCAATGTGGCCATGATTATCCAATCTATGTGAGTCAAAACCTTAAGAGTGGTAAATCCAAATCCTTATTCTGATATTTTTTGAGAGTTTTTAACAGCGATGTGGCCATGATGATCCAATATATAGGAGGTATAGTATTATCATATGCATATGAGGTTACCAAGTAGGGAAAATTATATCCAAACCCCCTATGCCATTATATCCCAAGCCCCATGTACAATTTCACCTACCTTGCCCCTATCCCAATTCTATCCCCCATTCTTATTTTTATTAGCCCACCAATTCCATCAACTTCTATGCATTTGAATGATTTTAATGAATTCAAGTCCTTATTGAATATCTTTGAAAATGATTTATTAGTGCTCAAAAGGTAGCAAGCATAATATTTTAAGCCTTATCAACCCTTCAACCAGCAATATCAATCAAATAGTCCTACCTAACAACATGTTACATAGGATCAAAACAAGATCACATACAATATAACACCCTATGCACCAAACTCTTACACTATGATTACCTCTAGAACTATTGTGCTTGTGTAAAATAATATAGTGCAGAACTATGAATGATGTTCCCTATGTGATCAACCACATGATTAAGAAGTGTGTGAGAATGGAATGACAAATGAGGCACCTAAAATACAATATGCACCACCACCTTAGGAGCCTCCATATACTTCATATCAATAGAGAGATGAACTTCAAACATGAACTCAAGAGTAAGGTAGATCCACTCTCCTAAATTGGTAAGAGGGTGACTTTAGTTATATGAATCAGAATAAAGAGCCAAGTTTAGAAAGCAACCCAATTGATTTTAACACAAGATTTATAAAGAGAGTACTAGAGATAGATATATATTATTTAGTTCCCTCAACTTATATTCCCTAATTTTTATATGAAGATATGAGGGTAGAGCACCTATGATAAATTTCTAGGCTTGCACAGAAATGATCAAGCAAAAAGAAAGTCAACCCCAAGTTGTTAAAAAATTGTGAAAAGAGGTAGCCACTCAAAATTAATATATTAAAGGGACTCAAATCCCATTTAACATAGTTGAACAGATGAAGAAGACTAGCCTGAATGTTACTATTGGCCAATTTTAGCCTGCATACAAAACTATGTCTGAATATATCAGTGTTCTAGAAGTCTTAGAGTAGAGTGAGAAGTTGGGTAGATTTTTTGATTACATGGATGATAAAATGATGAATAAGAATATCAAATGTCACTTTAAAATTTTTTGAAACACTTTAAACAACTTAAAAGTGTAATCTATTAATATTTAAGAATAAAGTTTAGGAGCAAGTCTAGAGTTAAAAAGAAAAGATTTAATAGGTTTTCATGGTGATTCATGGCATCCAAAGAGAATTAATTAGGTTTTTTCAAAGTATCATTAGTTCATCAAAGATTTTAAGGGATAAAAATGACTTGTATAAGCCTAGAAAAGCCATACCATCATAACACGTCATGCAAGAACAAATAGATGAGTCTGGTTACACATTTCATCAATGCACTTGGAATGTCAACCAAAGCCAAAGGAATACATGGAAATGATTCTTTTGGTCCCATAAACAACCTCTACAAATTTTGTATCTTGATATAAGCATTTAAATTTAAAATAGCAGAGTGGGATTTATGTGGGGACATAATTTTTAAGCAATATGAAGTAGTTGTTTGGATTTAAATATTCTTAAGGTTTAACATGAAGATAAAAAGTCTCAATATCATAGAATATTGGATTATATATAATGAATTTTGGGCAAGGATATATTTAGTGGGTTCAGATAGATTAATGAAGTACATTCAATTATACAAATGTAGATTGATAGTGAATAAGAGGTCAACTAGTCAGTAAATCCTAAGAATGAGTAAGGAGCTACCAAATGTCATGATTATGATAGTTTTTAGGTAAATTAATAGTGCATTTTTAATCCATGTAAAATAATATTTATAGTGTGCACAATTTTAAGAGGTTAACAAGCTTAGATTGAATGTGAGGCTACCACATGGCACAAAAATAAAACTAGCTAAATTCTAACTATAGGATCCATAGAATGAATGAAGAGCTAACAAATGGCACAATTTGGGAATCCTAGATTAATATCAATAGATAATATTTAAATTCAAATCTATGAGACTTAAAATGGAGAACAAATGTGACTCAAGTTGAATCAGGGCAAGTATTTCAAAGGGTATATATCACCATTAGAGTTCAGTCAAGCATCATTAAGCATAATATGCAATCATACAATCAAGATCATTAATGATGAAGTTCTATCACCATTAAATCTCAAATAGGACCTCTAGTCAATGATTTATAACATGTTTAATGATTCTCTAAAAGTTTTAGGATTATTCAATGGATGTGTTTGTTGTTATTTTAGAAGGAATATCCTCATGTTTAGTAACTTTTTAATTTATAGGTTTTCATCCACATGATAACTATAGGAAAACCAATAAATGGAATGGTTTTCAATATATAATAATATATGTGCTTAGATTTTGAAGTAGGGGTAGATATGTGATTATGGATAAATGTCTCATCTATCGACACAATCATAGCTTTGACAAGCAGCTACCTATAGCCACTCAAAGCAGACATGGTTATCACTCTCTCATATTTAAAGATATGAGGATTTTGTCCTGACAATAAAGTCAAGTGGAAGATGGAATAGAATCCCAAGATGGAGATCTAGGGGTTGGTGAGGTTAGTTAGATTATTTAATATATTTTTAGAGGAGGTTGTAAGGGTTTTCTTCTTTGTAGGAGCATAAATCATCACCCTCAAAAATCTCTTATCTTTTAGTATGTTGCTCAACCAATGAAAGGATTCAAAGGCTATTGGGATAAATGAAGGATATTTTGTCTATGATGTATTAATATGTATTTGATCAAAAGGTGGTGGAAATTTATTTAATGATCTCAGATAGCCTGCTCTCTCTCTTTCTCTCCCCTTTCTCCTATATCTCTTATTTTTCTTCCACATTGTAATGTTCTCTCATATTTTTAAACTCTCCCTCATTTTCTAAAGAGAAAGAGACTCTAATTTGACTAGGCTAAACCATGTCAAATTTTGTAATAACTACCTCTTAATGTAATAAAAAAAGACTGTATTTACCTATCTCTTGCTTTGGATTGGTGTCTAGTAAGATTGTGTATGATGGCCTTATGAAGAAGATTCTTCCATATCCATTATCCTTCGTGCTCACATTTTTTAAGGTGTTTTCAAGATATTTCAAGTCTATACTCATGTTTTTTCTACCATTAATGTAAGCTCAATGTGAGTCTTATAAATCATCTTTGTTTCCATTCATCACTCCTTGAACCTAGTTTATGAAATACTTATGAATTAGCTAGATTGTGAGATTGTATGAGCTAGTATTGTCTTATGTTGATCTAGTGTGGGTTCAATAATATGAATGTCCCATTTAAATTTGGTGAATCACCTTGTTAACTTTATTAAGATCCTTATTTCCCTCTCTAACCCTTTCCCTAATAGTAGCATTATTTTAGGTGATCCATCAAGAGGAAGTCAGCCTTCTTTAGAGATTCAACCCTATCATAAGATACCCACATCCTAGGGTTTTTCCCATATTATGAATAGAATTATAGGATCCTAAATAAATCTTCCATAAGGGTGAAATTCTAAGCCACAACATTTTCTATCACCTGGTGGGACTCTTTTATTATACATTGAGTGAAGAGTTTTGGTGTTCTATTCATCCAATTAGCCTTTGAAGGCATGTGTGAAAACATCAATGGCAACTCCAAGTTTTCATCAACTGGTATAAGTAGTCCAAGTGCCTAATATCTAGTATGTGGTGACTCCAAATCAATATGGTAAGTAGAGCATCAACTTTCTTTCATTCCAAAGGTGACTACAAGTTCAGCTTCTAGAGGTATTCCTTTTGAATTTGTTGAATTGCCTTTGAGCTCAATAAAAAGGTTAAGATTTTCTAATACATATCCATATAAAGGGAACTTTATTCCTAAATCATTTTGAAGGCCCACCACTACAAGAAGATCTTTGTTAAACCTTTTCATATCCATGGTATCCCCTAGAGCTTTTCCTTTTGTGGATTTCAATGGCCAAAGTCCTTTAGACCTCTAATAATATGATCCTATTCTAGTAACATCTCTTAAAAGTGTCCTTATTTCATAAGAGACCAATTACAACCCCTTCTAAACACCTCGTAGATGTATCCAATTTTTGCAATATTCATAATGTTAATGAGGAAGACGTGGCTATTAGGTTGTTAGCCATCTCTTTCAAGGGAAAATCCCTAGAATGGTATAGAATCCTAAATTCCAACTCTATCACATCATGGTATCAATTGGGAGATGCATTTTGTCAAATATTTGAAGATAAAAATGACCATTTGTTAGTTGTAGAGTAGTTAACCATAATTAAAAGATATCCTCATGAAGTCATGTAAGACTTCAATACAAGGTTTTAAAAGACATGAGATAGAATTCCAATTTTTATTAGACCTACTCCTAGATTTGATTTATTATAATATCTAAAAGATATAAATAGTGATATTGCAGTCATGATTCATTCTATGGGAGGAAACACGATACCAAATGATTATGAGGTGGGAATTAGGGTAGAAAATTGTCTAGTACATGATAAAAAGCTTACTCCTAGACCACCAATGCCTTTATTCCCTAAAATTCAGCCACCTTCTATCTCTATTCCTTCCATTTCTATCATTCCTCCTATGCCAAAAATTATTCTCATATCTACACCAAAGTAAGAAAGGGCTTTTACTATCCAATCTAGTGATTCTCAATAACATAAGAATTTTCAAGAGCTTAAGATCGTGTTCCAATCCTTGGGAAATGAATTGGTAAATGTGAAAAGTTAGTAGGCCTAATTCAATAGGCTTTATCAAGTTACATATCATCCTCAGTAGCAATATTATTAGGAAAATAAGCCACCTTACAAAGGAATCTTCCAAGGTCAAGGCCAATAATAAAGTCAGGAATAAGGATAACCTAAATATGTTAGGGAAAATCATTATAACCCAAATACTGCAAGCACCTCTACCACCTAATCCCTATCTAAAACAATGTCTCTCAAGAATTTGAAGGGACTATGCCTTGGAATAAATATTTTGGTCAATCCATTATCCTAAACATTGACTTCAATCAAGATTTCAATGATCAATGGCAGCAGGTTTCTAACTATGGGTATAATCAAGCTCTTATAGCTCAAAGTGCAGAGGTACCTATAATGGCAAAACTAGAAGACCCCCCATAAGGCCAAGGGTCTAATGAGGGATCAAACTATTTAGATGCTATAGTGGTAAATTATGATCAAGAAGAGTGTTATGCACTCAATTAGTAGACTAGTCCTAGTCAAGCATACATTCCAGTGGTAGCTAATATAAGATTCAATAGAAAGAATCTGGATGGTAATCGAGAAGTAGTCAAAGATATTCCTACCATTACTCATTTAATATAAAATCCAAAGGAACCTACTACTAATCCAAAGGTTCTCATAGCTCCAAAGAATTAGAATCAAGGGAATGCCTTAATGCCCCAAAACTCACAAGTTCAAAGCATAGTTATGACTACCAAATCACAACCAAAGGTTAATGGTGTACACATCAACATTGTGGAATAAATGAAAAGTTCCAATGTGAGTGTGCCAATGTAGGTCATGCTCTCCATACCTAGATAGATAGATATCCTTCAAGAAATATTGGTAAAGATCAATGTTTTAGACAACCCACCATGGAAGGAAAATATCATTCTCACTAATGAAACCAAAGGACCAAATAAAGGGAACTCAAGTAAGATGATCAAACCTCTTCCCTTCTATATTTATGTGATCATTTTTTACTCTTTGGTACATAATTTATTGGTAGATAATGGTACAAGTACCTCAATAATGCATAAATCTATAGTTGATCAGCTTGGTTTGAAGTATAAGTCCCAATCCAAGGGAGATTTACAATTTGATGGATCTTCCACCAAACCATTTGGTATCATTAGAGACCTCAACTTGACCCTGGATGCCTATCCTAGTGTCTCAGTGGCTCAAGATGTGATGATTCTAGATGTGCCCCCTCACTTTGCACTATGCTTATCTAGAGAATTCATAGCAAAGATCAAAGGTTATCTAGTAGTAGATTGGTCCTAAATGAATTTTAGGACAATGTATAAGACCAAGGTATCCATAAAAGTTGAGCCCATTGCATAATTACACATTAAACCGTATGGGCCAAATAGCATAAATATTAATTGTATCATTCTTGAAGAGGATGAATTCATAGTTGGTCAAGAGCTAAACACTCATCCTAATGAGATACCAAATATGTTATTAGATGATTTATGGAGTGATAATCAGTTGGCTGACCCTTTGGAAGGTTTTGAGGAAAGAGACATGGGTGTCTACTACATGTATGAATAAATTGAATCCATGCCATCCATCACTAGGCCTCAAGAAGACTCTAGTGGATTGTGGAAATTATTCTTTGATGGTTCAAGGAACAAGCATGGGGTAGGTGCAAGTGAAATGCTAGTATTTTCCTCAAAAAATAATTATTTATCTTCTTATAGGTTTTAATTCAGTTGCTCTTGTAATGCAGTAAAGCATGAGGGCATTATCTATGGCCTCTAATGGGCTAGTAAGAGAGGGATCAAGTAATTATAATTTTATGGGGATAGTGAGCTAATAGTGCACCAAGTCAAAGGCCATAATATCACTAAGAATACCTTGATGATATCCTACAAACATAGAGTTTGGGATCTAATTGATGATTTTGAGGCCTTTAACATCCAATTAGTGCCAAGGAACTAGAATTGGCATGTTGATAGGTTGGTAGTTATGGGAGCTCATTTTGACCTCCCAAATGAATTGAAAAATCTCAAAGTGCAACCACATGTCAAAGTGGTAGTAAGACTATCAGTGCCAAACTATGAAGTTCATTGGTAGGTCTTTGATAATGATAAGCAAATTGCTTGTTTATTATAGTAGGAAGCAAAATTTTCCTTAATGAACCAAGATAAATTTGAACATTAGTATGAGGATAAAATGGTTCAACTAAAATCTAACAAGATTTCTAAAGGGTTGGTCACCCTTGAAGGTCTTTTCCATGAAGGGGACCATATGAGGAAAGATAAAGTAGTAATGACAACCAATGAAGAGAATTAAGAAAGAGCCCTTATCCGTAAGGATAAATTCCTCAATCTTGCAAAGGTAAGAACTAAGGCTAAAAATAATGATTTCATTGAGCTTTGTAGAGAATATGTAGATAGATTTGCTTGGGAATACAGTGACTTGAGAGGTTTTGATCCCAAGTTAGCCTAACATACCATAGAATTTGATGCTAATGCCAAGCATGTCAATTAGAAGAAAAAGCCCATAAACCCTAAAATTAAAGGGCTTATGAGGAAAGAGTTGATTAAATTGATTAAATCTAAGATCATATTTACCATCAAGCACTCCTCATGTGTAGCCAACTTGGTACCTATCAGGAAGAAAAATGGGGAAATCAGGTTGTGTGTTAACTTCAAGGATCTAAATAGGGTCTCTTTGAAGGATCACTATCCTTTACCATCCAGGGAAAAACTTCTTTAGATAGTTGTTGGTTCATAAAATTTATCTCTTTTGGATGGGTATTCAGGATACAACCATGTACTGGTAATAGAAGATCAATATAAGACAACCTTCACCAGAAAGTGGGGTGAATATGCTTACTAAAAGATGCCTTTTGGATTGTCTAATGTAGGGGCTAATTTTCAAAGAGTAATGAACATGGATTTATAAGGGTTGCTAAATCAAATGGCACTGGTCAACTTGGATGACAACATAGTTTTCTCCAAGAAATCTAATTAACACTTAGATCATCTAAGGTTGATCTTTGAGAGATGTAGAGAGTATGGGATTTATTTGAATCCCAAGAAATGTGTGTTTATTGTTCATGAAGGCAAAATTTTAAGTCATATTGTCTCAAAGGAAGGATTAGACATTAACCTTGATAGAATAATTTCCATATTGGAACTATCTTTTCCTAAACACAAGAAAGGAATCTAGAGCTTCCTTGGGAACATAAACTTTGTGTTAAGGTTTAGACCTAGTTTTGAAAACTTGGTCAAACCTATCACTATCATGTTAAATAAGAACCAAGAGTTCACTTGGTCAAATGAAGGTAAAACTACATTTGAGGCTATCAAACAATCCATTACCCAAGCACCCTCACTCACGAATCCTAATTTTTCAAAGGATTTCATATTATACACCTTTGCCAATATTAACAACATATCAGCCATGCTAATGCAAAAGAATGGTGAAGGACTTGAGCAACTAATTTCCATTTTTATTTAAGGGATTGAGGGGTATGAGGTAAGGTATACTTTCATATAAAAATATTTTCGTACAACCTTGAGAAGCCTAAAAAAGTTTAGACCAATGCTCTCCAACCGTAGAAGTCATCTAATGGTGTCTCATCCTAGAGTGAGGGATTTCCTTCTCAATAAGGATTTAAATGAAAAGAGGGCTGGTTAGATTCCCAAAGTCATGGAATATGACATGGAGATCAAGTTCATAAAGCTAGTTAGAGACAAAGGCTTATGTGAGCATATGGTTGATGACCTCCATCAAGATAAAGAAGTTGTCTTAGTAACACATGATAAATCATAAATAGGTACACCTTCACCTCACACCAGTTGGCTCAAGGACATGACACATTTGATGATAATAGGTGAGTGCCCTAAAGGAATGGATAAAGAAAAGATTAGTTATTTCAAACTTTAGTCCATACTTTATACATTGGTTGATGGGGTTTTATTCAAAAAAGATCTTAATGGAGTGTTCCTTAGGTGCATAGATGATAATCAAGTGACAAATCTGTTAGAGAAATTTCATGAGGGGATTGTAGGAGACTACTTTTTTCCAAGAATAATAGTGTCAAAGGTAATAAGAGTTGGTTATTACTAATCTAGCCTTTTCAAATATGCCTATACTTGGGTCAAAAAATGTTAGAAGTATGCTCTATTTATAGGTAAACAAATACTGGGAGCCCTTCCTGTCAATCCAACTCAAGTGGAGCAACCCTTCATGAAATGAGGTTTGACTTCATAGGAATGATCAATCCACCTTCTAGTGGAAGACACAAATAGGTGCTCACTGATACTAACTACTTTACTAGGTGGGTAGAAGTAATTGCCCTTAAAGAAGTTAATGAATTAGTAGTGCTAGACTTCTATTATAGCATAATAACAAGTTTTGGTGTACCAACCACAATAATTTTAGATAATGCCTTATAATTATTGGCATGATAAAAAGTAAATGGTCACTTTAGTGAGGCATCTACCCTAGCTCATCCTCTAATTACTACCCCTAAGGCAATAAACTTGTAGAGTCCACAAATAAGAACTTGATAAGGATTATCAAGAGGACCATGGAAGAGAATCAAAGATTATGGCATACAAAGCTAAGAGCATCCTTATGGGCTAACAGTGTGACTCCTAAAGTTGCCATTGGCAATTCTCCATATGTCTTAGTATATGGAAGCAAAGTCAAATTTCCCATTTCTCTTGAACTACCTACCTTTGAGTTAGCCCATCAAATTGAGTTGATGGAGAGTGAACTTGTGAGCATGAGGATGGAAGATCTCATGGAGCTTGAAGAAACCAGGGACCTTGTAATAAAGACATTGGAATCACATCAATCTCAAGTAATAAAAAACCTTCGATAATAGATCTATAGAAAGTGACTTAAAAAGGGGGACATAGTCCTCAAATAAGGCCAAGCTAGGAAACCATACCAAGTTTTATAGCTTGTGGAGTGGTCCTTATTTGATTTATGGATGCTAACAACATAATGTTTTCAGCTTGCCTAGCTGGATGGAGAGGTATTACCCATCCTAGTCAATGGCATTCATTTAACTCCTTGTTAATAATAGATTTTGTAGAAATTTTATAATATTGTATATATTATAGTATATTTCCATGCTTTTCTCTGAGTGTTTTTAGCACATTTATTTTAGTTATGTGTTTCCCTTTTAATAAGTGCCTTGGGCACAGTTGTTGTTTTAATTCTTTTTGGTCCTTGATTGTTTCAAGGGGAAGTTTTCTTGGAGAAGGTCATCATTATTTTCAATCTCATAATAGTTTATCTAGGAAATAATATGACTCTATATGTCTAATGGATCAGATAAGGCTACTATTTTCTTGCATAGCAGGTAGCAATCCCAAGATGTTGCTAGAAATGTTGGTCAATTCTGGCCTACATATAAAACTTTGCCTAAATAGATCAGTGTTATATAAGTCCTAGAGTGTATTGATAAGATAGGTAAAGTTCCTAATTGCGTGGATGATCAAATGATTAATAATAAGATAAAATGTCACTTGTAAAGCTATTGAAACACTTTAATCAAGCTTAAAGTGTAATCTATTGATATTTGAGAAGAAATTCTAGGAGCAGGTCTAGAGTTGCAAAAGAAAGGATTAAATAAGTTTCCATGGTGATTCATAGAATAAAAATAGCATGAAGTAGGTTTTCTCAAAGTCTCATTAGTTCATTATAGCTTTGAAGGGATAAAAATGACTTCTAAGCCTCAAAAAGCCAGACCATCACAACATGTCATGCAAGAACAAATAGATTAGTCTAATTGTATATTTTATGAATGCACTTAGGAAGTAAAATAAATAAAAAGGAAACATGGAAATGATTATTTTTGTCTTTTAAACATCCTCTATAAATTTCCAATCTTGATGAGTTTTCTATCTCAAGATATAAGCATTCAAAGTTAAACTAGTAGAGTGGGACATACATGGATGTCATTTTTAAGCCATGTGAAGTAATAATTTGGATTTAAATATTCTTAGGGTTGAACATGGAGATAAAAAGTGTCGATATCATAGAATATTAGATCAAATATAACAATGTGTGGGCAAGGATAGAGTCAATGGGTCCAGATAGATCAATAAAGCACTTTTAATCATACAACTATAGATTGATGACGAATGAGAGATCAACTAGTCAATGAATCTTGAGAATGAGTAAGGAACTACCAAATGTCATGACTATGGTAGCTACCAATTAAATCAATGGTGTGTATTTAAACCATGAAAACTAAGATTGATAGTGCATGTGATGTCAAGAGGTCAATGAGATCAGATTGAACATAAGGCCACCACATGGCACAAGTGCATAACTAGACAAAGTTTGACTATAGGACCCATAGAATGAATGAAAAGATAATAAATGGCATAATTTGGGAAGACAAAATCAAGATCAATGGCCAATATTAAAATTTGAAGCCAAGAAACTTCAAATGGAGAAAAAATATGACCTAGGTTGAACCATGGTAAGTATTTCAAAGGGCATATGTCACCATTAGATTTTAGTCAAGCATAATCAATCATAAGACATGGTCGTATAGTCAGGATCATTAATAATGAATCTATGTAACCATTAAAGCTTAGAGAGGACCTCTAGTTGATGATTTAGAACCTATCAACCCATTCTCTAAAAGTTCCAAGATTATTCCATGGCTATGTTTGTTGCTCATTTAGGAGTATCCTCATGTGCAATAAATTTTTAGCCTGTAGGTTTTCATTGACATGATAACTATAGGAAAACCAAGAAATGTATTGGTTTTCAATCTATATCAAGATATTTTATTATGGATAAATGTCTCATCTATCTAAATAGTCATAGATTCAATAATCAGGTACCTATAACCACTCAAATTAGACATGGTTATGGCTCTATTAGATTTAAAGATACGAGGATTTTGTCCTCACAAGCAAGTTGAGTGGAAGATGGTGTAGAATCCCAAGATGGAGATCTAGTGGTTGGTAAGGGTAGTTAGAGTGTTTAATATATTTTCAAAGGAGGCTTTAAGGGTTTTCTTCTTAGTAAGAACATGACTCATCACGCTCAAAAATATCTTATCTTCTAGTATGTTACTCAACCAATGAAAGGATTTAAAGGCTATTGGGATAAATTAAGTCTATTTTGTCTATGATGAATTAATCTTGTTTTGATCAAAATGTGGTGGCTTCTCATTTAATGATCTTGGACAGTGTGTTCTCTCTCTCTCCCCTTTCTCCTATATCTCTTATTTTTCTTCCACATTGTAACACTCTCTCTCAGATTCTTAGACTCTCCCTCATTTTTTGAAGAGTAGGAGATTCTCATTTGACTAGGTTAAACCCTTTCAAAATTTGTAATAACTACCTCTTGATGTAATAAAAAAGACTTTATTTACCTATATCTTATTTTGGATTAGTGTCTAGTAAGCTCGTGCATGATGACCTTGTGAAGGAGATTCTTCCATATCCATTATCTTTTTTGCTCACCTTTTTTAAGGTATTTTCAAGATATTTAAGGTAGACTCATGTTTTTTCTACTATTAATGTATTATTTGTGTGATTATTATAACTCCTCTTTGTTTCCATTCATCACTCCCTAAACCTGGTTTATGAAATACTTATTTAATTAGCTAGATTGTGAGATTGTGTGAGCTAGTACTGTCTTATGTTAATCTAGCGCGGGTTCAATCATATGAGTGTCTCATTTAAATTTAGTACATCACCTTGTTAACTTTCTTAGGATCCCTATTTCCCTCTCTAACCCTTTCCCTAGTAGTAGTATTAGTTTAGGTGATCCATCAAGAGGAAATCAGCCTTCTCCTTAGGTTTAACCCTATCATAGGATACCCATAGCCTGGGGTTGTGAGATTGTGTGAGCTAGTACTATCTTATGTTAATCTAGTGCATGTTCAATAATATGAGTGTCTCATTTAAATTTAGTACATCACCTTGTTAACTTTCTTAGGATCCCTATTTCCCTCTCTCTAACCCTTTCCCTAGCAGTAGTATTAGTTTAGGTGATCCATCAAGAGGAAATCAGCCTTCTTCTTAGGTTCAACCCTATCATAGGATACCCATAGCCTGGGGTTGTTCCCAAATTATGACTAGAAGTGGAGGATCCTAAAAAGATATTCCACAAGGGTGAAATTCCAAATCACAATAGTTACCATGTGGGATGCTCTTGTTATTCCTTCCCAAATGAATTTGGTATAAAATTCCCTAAGGAGCTTCCAATCTCATGAGCCACCATAGAATATGCCTATTATTCCCACAAGTCTATATCAACTAGAGGAAGAGATGTATATAAATAGAAAATTTCCCCCATTCTAAATCTCTCTAATTATCGATGAGCATATCATACACAATTGTATGATAGATTCAAGGGTGAGGAGTTTGATGCCAAAGAAAATTGTAAATCTATTAGGAATAGCATATTCTCCCATCTCAAAAGGGGTCCTCCAATTAGATGAAATAGTTGTTAAAAATGTGGGAATTTTCAAGGATCTAAGCCTCACTCTACATGCATGTTTGAGCCTTTCCATTATGTAGGAAATTAAAATCATTTACTTACCCCCTTACTTTGTTGTATGTGTCTCTTAAGATTTCACTGTGAAGGTGGGCAGATATTTATCCTTAGATTGGTTGCACATATTACTTAGGACCAAATATGGGACCAAGGTGACCATCAAGGCTAAGCCTATTTCAAATAATCACATAGATCCACACACTTCTAGTTTAATTGATACAAATTGCACCTTATTCAATCAATAAGAGAATTATATTCTTCATGAGACTGCTACATCTCTTGAGTCAATTTTGGATAACCTACTTGATGAATGGGCATGAAATCAATACAAGTTTAACCCATATGATAATGTAGAGGAAATAGGGTTAGGCACATACAAATTCTTGATGAGGACACCATGTTGCCTAACTTTGTAAAGGTGTAAGAGGACCTTGAAGGCATATGGTAGTTATATTTTGATGGCTCCTGAAGCAAAAATTATGTAGGGACTAATGTTGTAATGATCTCCCCTCAGAAGGATAAATATTTCCATGTGTTTAGATTATAATTTAACTACAAAATATTTTTTTCTGAATATGAGGATTTGATCCAAGGTCTCCAATTAGCGCATAAGAAATGAATCAAGGTGTTACAAGCTTACAAACACAAGGAATGAGACATAAATTATGAGTTTAATGATTTTGATATCTATTAAATACCAAGGGAATATAATTGTGATTTTGATAGGCTCACAAATATGGGTGCATAGTATTACCTCCCATAAAGTATCAAAAATGGGTTTGAGTAGCTCATAAAACTTGTATTCAGACCAGTAGTCTCAGCTAATGCAATTAATTGGAAAGTATTCAAAAGTGATGAATAAATTGTGAACTTCCTATAAAATGAAGATAATTTATACTCCAACAATCCATCATAGCTCCAAACTTAATATGAGGAGAAGATCATTCAAATAAATGGAAATAATTTACCTAAAGGGTTAGTCACACTTGCAAGCATCTTCAATTTTGATAACCAATTAAAGGATGAGAGGAGAAACATGATTTTGGAGGATATATTTAAGCTAGTGTCCATCTCTAATGATAAACTCCTAAAATTAGGTAAGGTATGCTCCCCATCTAAAATTGAGGAATTTATTAGGCTAAGAAAAAGATACAAAGATATATTTACATAGAGATACCAAGACCTTAGAGTCTTTGATCTAGGCTTAGCTCAACATACTATTAAGCTTGACCCAAATACCAGTCTAGTCAGGTAGAAGAAGAGGAAAATTAACCTTAATCTTGAGCCCTTAATGAGGAAGGAGCTCTCAAATCTCATTGAGGCCAACATAACATTTCCAATCAAAAATTCCTCATGACTAGCTAATCTAGTCCTAGTGCACAAGAATAATGGAGATATTCAATTGTGCATAGACTTCAGGGACCTAAACAAATCCTCCCTCAAATACCACTACCTCCTCTTACCAATGGATAAAATTATACAAATAGTCATAGGGGTAAAAAGGTTTTCACTACTGGATGGTTATTTGGGTTATAACTAGGTACTTGTGTGGGAGTGTGATTAATTTAAAATTATATTCACCACTAAGTATGGAACCTTCACATACCAAAATATGACCTTTGGTTTGATGAACACAGGAGATGATTCCCAAAGGGCCATGGATATTCCATCCATGTGAATCCTCAATAACATCATCTTGGTTGACCTTGATGATATAACTATTTTTAAAAGTTTGTAGTGGATCATTTAGGTCGCTTAGATCAAGTCTTTGAAAAATTTTGAGAGTTAAAGATCTCCCTAAACCCAAGAAAATGTGTATTTTCTATGCATGAAGGCAAAATTTTGGGACACATCATCTCCAAAGAGGGGCTCATAATTGATCCCAAATGAGTTGAGGTCATTTTGTCACTCCCTCTCCTTGAACACAAGAAGGGTCTCCAAAGTTTTTTGGGAAAAATAAACATTGTCATAAGGTTTGTGTTAATTTTTTCAACTCTAGTCAAACCTCTCACAATGATGCTCAATAAAAGTGTTGCATTTAACTATACCTAGGAAGGTTGATGTAGTTTCAAGGACATCAAATGCACCATCACATAGGATCATACTTTGATAAACTTAGATTATAGTAGGGACTTTATCCTTTATGCATTCATCATAACTAAAGGCATCTCAGTGATTCTTATGCAAAACAATAATGATCAACTAGACCAGCCTATTGCTTTCTTTAGTTAGGCACTCAAGGATTATGAGGTGTACTATAGATTTGTAGAGAACTACACTCTTGAAATAATAAGAGCGCTCAAAAATTTTAGGCATATTCTCTCCAATAATAAGATCTATCTCATGGTTTCACACTCAAGTATAAATTATTTATTACTCAACCAGGACGTTAGTGAGAAGAGAGTTAGTTGGGTCACAAAGGTGATGGAATATGACATAGATACCCAAATCACCAAGTTGGTGTGAGGCAAGGGACTCTACAAGAAGCTAGTATAGGATGTGAAGATAGAATACATAAGAGTCTTTATGATGTGTGAAGAAAAACTAATGGTCTATGACATTACAATCGATTGGACTCTAAACATGAGAATCTTCCTCTAGACTAGTGCATATTTTCATGGATTGAATAAAGTGAAGCACAAACATTTTGGAATACAATTCATTCCATTTGTTCTCATCATTAGTGCACTTTTCAAAAGAGATAGAAATGGAGTTCTCTTGATATGTTTAGAATAAGATTATTTGAAAAGGATCCTTGAAGAGTTTCATGATGGGCCATCAAGATTCCATTACTCACTTAAAACCATTACCATCAAAATCATGTGAGCTGGATATTATTGGCCAACTTTATTTAAAGATGTGCATGCATGGGTACAAAGTTGTAAGATGTTCACCTTATTTTTAGGCAAGTATAAATTTATATCCCTACCCCTATGCCCAATATAAGTTGATCAACCCTTTACCCAATGGGACTTGGCTTTCATTATAATGATAAATCCAACATCAAACACTAGACACAAATGGATCCTCATAAAAACTGACTACTTCATGAGGTGGATAGAGGCAATAGAATTCAAATAAGCTAATGAGGTTTCCATCCTAGACTTATATGAAATCATTTTCAAAATATTTGGTGTTCTCGCCATAATTATTGTAGACAATGCAATGTATTTTCTTAGATCTAAGATCAATAAATGGGTAGTCAAACATAGTGTCCATCTGAGCACCTCTTCAAACTATTACCCCCAAGGTAATGGTGTATCTGAGTTGACTAATAATAACTTGATTTCTCATCATGAAGTGAACCATGGAATATAACCAATAATCATAGCACACTAATCTTAAGACATCCCTTTGGGTATATTGAATAATGTCAAAAAGAGTGTTGGGGAATTCACCCTTTGTGTTAATTTATGGAAAGGAAGTGAAGTTACCCATGTCTCTTGAGTTTCCTTCACTAGATATATCCCATCAATTAAAATTTATCTAGAGATATCCCATGATAGTAAGGTTATCTAAGCTAATAGAACCTGAAGAATGCAACGTGTAAGCCATGCACACTATGGGGCTTCAGTAAGTACAAACCAAGAAAACATTCAATAGAAGGGCCATTGATATAAGCTTCAATGAAGTAAAATTGGTAATAAAATAGGACATAGGTATAGTAAAGGCTAAGAAGAATATAAATTTTGATACTATATGGAGAAACCTGTATACTATAGCCAGTTATAAGTAAGCCAATACATACCAACTCACAAGGCCAAGAAGATAAGTGTTACCTATCCCCATAAATAGGATTCATCTCAAGCACTATCTTTGATGATCATGGACACCCTTATAAATATTAGTTTAGATATTTTAATTTCCCTAAGTGTTGCATGCACATGTTTTTTTAGAGTAGTTTATTTTCCTCAAAATGCTTGTGCATAGTTTCATTAGTTTAGATGTAACTTTCCTCTAAGCACCATTTGATGCATTTATTTGATTTATTTATACTTATGGAAGGTATCTCAGTTCCTTTTAGGGTCAAGTGATCTTCCCAGCCTAATCATAATTAGGAGAAATAAGATCAGGGAATTATAGATGACTATATACCCAATAGATTACTTCAAGGCTACTAAATTCCCACTTAGCAGGCAAGCAGCCCATAGAAGTTTCTAAAAGTGTTAACTCTCCAAGTCACCCCCAAAAAGTATTAAACTATAAGGACTACATAAGAGGTTACATTCATGCATAGTGTCGAGTTCTCTAAAATCAAGCCTATGTACAAACACTTCTTATCTATAGCTACACTCAATAGTCTACATGAACTCTCACATCAACTAAGTGTTGATTTGTGCCTATGAGGAATTCTTAATGCACACCCTATGTAAAGATCCACAACATGTATGTAGTTCAAAGTGTGTAAGTCTCCTAGTCTTCAATCATGGAAAGAGATAAGTGCATAGAAAGTAGTTCTAAATTGTGAAAACATGCCCAATATCTTTAATCTTCTTGTATGTTTTTATTGAAGGCCTCCCCATGACTGAATAGTGAAGTCCCACTAAAAATTATAGGGTTTCACATTTGTGCCTTTGTGAAATGCAGATTATGATCTAGGCTATACACCATCTCCTTTATAAACTAATATGCATCTCAAATAGAGGGAACAGGCTGTGAGGACCATCAAAAGAAACTAGGTTTAGGAGGAGTTAGGGCCTTATGTATTATATAGAAGATTACCCTCATCACCCTTCACAAGCTCATAGCTTCATTATCTATCCATATCTTTATATAACCTTTAGTACACACCCTTTATGCAAGATATATTTAACTAATTTCACATGCAAGATGACTTGGTAGAACCCAAATATATGCCTATGTAGTTCCACATTAGAGGGATAGTCTAGGTGGATTAACAAGTGGCATCCATGAATAAGGGTGGTAGTTAAGCCTGATTGGATGTCAAGGGAGTCAAGTTTGAACATGTTTGAATGTAAGGGAAGTTATTAGAGCATCATATAATAGCCACACACCTCCTTTGGTTTCCAAAACACCCTTTATTCTTATATGCACATATAGATCCATGAATGACCTTATAGCTACTTCCATGATCAAATTATCAGACTAAACTGAATGAGCATGTCTTGTAGTAGTTATTTCAAATATTTATAGTATTCTTAATTGGCCTTGGGCTCTGGATGTCATTTTTGAATTTAAATTCCTATCTACCACCTCTAATGGTGAATTGATTATGTAGAGCCTTTCATAGTGATATATAAACCCTGATTTCTATGTAAAGGTTTGACATTTCTAGGCATCATAATGTTGCCAAATTTTACCTTCCAAGAGCCCTCTCCTAGTATAAAAAAGCTCTACCCATTCAAGTTTATAATATTTCCGTAGACCTTGAGATAAATAAGAATTGATTTACTTATCTTCATGCTCTATGTTTTGTGTGCATTCATGGTTGTTGAACCTTGTCTATGGATGTTTGTCCCTCTCATTGTCATCCTCCCTTTGTACATTTGCACAAAACTAAAAGTCTCTAAAATTTGCATGATATGTATACATGGCTCTACATATGCATTATTTTTGGGCCATTTATCACCCCTCCTAATGTTGTGTTATGTTCCCTTACCTCCATGTAAAACACTTATGTAGTGTACCCAATTTGAAGATCTTATATCCAATCTATTAGTTATATTTTATCATTAAGAAAGTGAGGTTATCTATCTATTCTTAGTGTATCACATTTTACATTCTATCAACCCTCTTACCTTTTCTTTCCCTTTTCCCCTTTGTCACATTTAGGTTTAGTGCTAGTGGTATATTTCATTTTGCTCTTTGTAGGTCTAAACCAAGTGCATTTAGGATAGAAGTAAGTCAGCATACTCTAGAGGTTCATCCAAAGGAGAGGAAGAGTCCCACTTGTTAGGGGATGATCCCATTATTATAACAAGATATCAAATCATTCTCTGATGTGCAAGTCCAAGTCATTAGGCATGAAAGTACTACACTAATGTGTGTAAGAGCCATTCCTACATGGGTGTATGTTTCAAGTGATAAAAATATTTTCACTCCTTTATGGATTAGACCATATTAAATATTTGAGATACTAGGTAAAAATGCCTTTTGCTTAAAGGAATTCTAAGGTAATGACCTCACTTTTCCAATTAATGGATAATTTTTGAAATAGTATTTCATGGTTGCTCTAATTGTAGATGATTTTGAATGGCTGTAAGTGGAGATGTAGATGTGGGAGTAGAGTAAATTTATTAATTTCTATATTATATTTCTTAGTTTAAATAATATATTCCATGCTTACTAGAGTATATTTTTTTCTTTTTAGGTTAATATTTCTTGTTTTCTAGATTAGTGTTTTCTACTTTCTACATTTTGTTTTGGGTAGATTAGTTATTATTATTTATATACTAGTTTTCTCAAAATTTAATAACATATCAATTTATTTTCAATGTTAGAGTTATAAAATACTTGCCAAAAAATAATGGGATGATATAAAAGGAATCATAATTAGTATTCATAAGGATTTATTGTGGTAGTGCTTGAGCTTCTAGGATTAAGGTATGTGTTATGAATAAACTAGGTTTTACTTGGAATGAATGAGTTTAATAGACCTTTGGGATTTACTCTGATATACTCATGCAAATTTTATAAATCCTTTCTATTTCCAAAGATCAACTACACTATTACATATTAAAACTTGGATGGGAGATAATAAACATAGAAATAGATGCACACTGGTAGGGACGTATTGATTAAAATATGTTTTTTATTATACATACACCTAGGCAATGATGGGTCTCAACCCTTATTCTCTTTGTGTTTCAAAAAAAATCATGCAAATTGATAGAATATGGGTGATTCAAATAATCTCTACCATGGTCATAGATGCATGGCTGGAAGTAGAGCAAGGCTTAGAGTGAAATCATAGGTATTAATATTAGGATTATTTATGCCTAAATGGAAGTAGAGTAGTGACCAAGCTTCCCTTACTATTTGGTTCCAAAATATGAAGTCAAAATGAAACATACAATGTTTATCAATGGCATTGTGAGACTCTCAAACACATGGATCTAAAATGGAGTCTTTTTTTAGGACTGATTTACCTATTCTTTTTTTGTTAGATCTAAAATTCAAATATGATGCATTATTAAGATTCTAGGTTCTCAAATACTCAGGATTATTTCCCCACTGAGTCGCCATTTGTTGTGCCCTAACACACACACCCCATTTTTTGAAATTAAATAGTGACCAACTATAGTTTGAATATCTTTATTCAAGGTCTTATAAGCCTTAGAGATCCATGACATTGGTTTTAATATCCAAATGGCTAAGGTTTTCATCAATGTCTACATTTATAGGAGTTTAAATTATGAAAATCAAAGATTGTACATTGATTTTGATTCATTTTTAACCTTGGGTTTTTGTAATTATTATCAAAAATTAACTTTATGTTTTTTATGGACTAATGGAACTAATGTGTCTTGACCTAGTGTTTTTATGATTTTTTGGTATGTTCAAAGGACTATTGACAAAGACTTATAGGTATTCATGTTCAGGATTACATTTATCATTCAAATACTAGGACATGTGGCAATATCATGTTACCTATTTCCTTTTAGCCTTTGTAAAAATTCTAAGTGTTCCAAAGAGTTTGAGCTTCAAAATATTGATAGGTAGCATAACTATGTTACTCAAAATATATCATAGTTTGACTAAAGCTTCATACTTTATCAATATTTGGGTCACCATAGGACATCCAAATGGAAAAACCACATTTAACTGGAACAATGTTTGCTTCAAATAAAATTATAAGTCTTCAAGTTTATGAGCCCTGAGAACACACCACATGGCATAATTTTGTTAACATAGAACCATTGCAGTTCAAAACAAAGTTAATCATCTAATAGTCCCAAGGTTCTGAACTCTAAGGGTTTAATATTTGGTGTAATTATGTTAACCCAAAACTTCAAATAATAAATATCAAGTTAATATCTTAATGGTTCCATGTCTCGAAGTCATTGAGTCTCTACAGTGTTGAGATCATACCATGCAGAAGGATTATGTTACCCAAAACCTTCCCAAAGATGTACAAAGTTCAAAATTTAAAACATTTAAGGTCCTAAGCCTCTAAGTTCCTAGAATCCTGAGACCACTCCATGTGGCTTAATTTTATTAACTCATGGCCATAAAGAATATAAAGCAAGATCATAAGCCTAAAGACCTAAGTAAATGATAACTATAAAAATGCCATGATCTAGGAGATGTGTGGCTAAAGTATGAATAAATAAGTTTGATAGCGAATCAAAATATGGTAAATGAGAAATTGGCATCTATATTAAATAAGTGACTAGACATACAAAGTTGACAAAAAAAATTCATATAGAAAATACAAACCCACTAATGTTGACTGGCGCATTTAAATTTAAAATGAGAACATAATCAAAAGTAGTTATTCACATATATGTCACATGATTATGCATTCAAGGTGAAGATTTTGGATGGTATATGTAAAATCTAAGAAAAGGAAGGTCACTTCACCATTAATCTATGAGTGAACATTGCAATTTTGAGCTCTCCAACGACCAAAAGCCATAGTTTTCTCAATGAATTTATGAAGTGATTTAAAACAGTTTGCACAAAAATTTCATAGCCCAAATTATTAAAATGTCTTATCCAAAATCACCATACATCTAACTGCTTATGTATACTCCATTGTTGGAAACATTGGATATATTGACACTATATTTGACAAAAATGCACTAGATTTTAAGTTTTTATACTACTCAATCCTCTTGAATGCATTAAAATTTATAGCACCATACTCCTCACAAGATTGACTATCTCAAGAAGAAAAGCAATATGTGGATGACCTATTGCCAATCCTAACCATGGGACTTCATCAAGTGGAATCTAAACTAATGTTAATTCTTTGTGTTGATTTTATTTGAGATTTTTTTCAATATAACTTGTTATATAGACTATTTACACCTTATAAAAGGGAAAAATGCAATTGCATATATCTTTGGAAGGTAATTTGAGAGGTACCTCAGACTCATGGTGCCTTAGGTAGCCTATAACCAAGTCTTAGCCAATGTATGGCTCAAGCAGAACACTATGGAAGGGAAATTGAAATGGTGGTTGGTGAAAGGCCAAAGATCGAACCCAAAGGGGACCATTTATTCTAATACATCATTAAATTCAGATCTATTATTAGGATATCCATGGACCCTCTAAACAAATTGTATGGTTTTGTTAGCATTACTATGCACATGTAGAATGGGTCTCAATATTGGAAATTATTCTAATTTCTGATAAAATTATGACCCTAGGAGAGATAATTAGTGTTAGACTTAAGGCACAAATGTAAAACATGAACATATGCCTACATATGTAAATTTTTATATGATGTCATATTTATTGGATGTAGTCTTTGGGATGTTTCACAAAGCCCATGGTGAACTATGGAAACCATTTGTAGAATATGTGGACAATAGAATATGTGAAGATTATTCTATGTTATAAATATAAGAATGGTATTATAAGGATTTTTTGAGAAAATCTATCCTCAAGTTTACCAATCCATCCATGGCACTCAGGTGCCTGCAATATCTAAGAATTTGAGAAGCATAGGCAAAATGGGAGATTATGAAAACTACCTAGATTGTACTATAATCTAAATTATAGGAACAAGGGCACCCCATCTATTTTTACCATGCCATGTTTCATAAAATATTGTAAATCAAAATGTGGCACACTAGATATACAATAATATAAATTAATAACTTGGACTCAAACATCAAGCCTATTACCATAAGACCCCTATAAGCATCAAACAACTTTAATTTGTGATGAGGGCACACTTCAACCTAGCAGGGAAAAATAAATTATATTATAGTTTAAAGGTGGCCCAATTTAAGGAATGGGACCCTAAAGCAAAATTTATAAACTATATCCAATCCCTTAATGAGAATAATAGGTGACCATTACATATGGTCATTAGAAGTATGAAGATGATGTTATTTTTTTGAATGCATCAAATGAATTAGAGATATGGACCCATATGAAGAACAATAAAATGTATATAATACTTTCTTAGGCCATTCAGTATGACCTGAACATTACCAAGGAATATGAAAATGAAATGGTAGGGTAGGTAGAACAAGCTTGGAATCATCAGTGACACCCAATGCAGCAATAGGATCCAGTAGGACAAGACCAGCCTCCCTCTCCTATAGGGGAAGAAATTAATCTACAAGAGGGAGATCTAATGGTCAAAGTAAGGAAACCCTCAAAATCAAAAAGTAAATTCTAAGAGGTCTCCCTAGTACTCATATGGCCTCTACATGTCTAGCTATTACCACCATTTTGGAAATAGCTACTATAGTTGAGAAGATTGTACCTCCTCTAGATGGGCAAAAAAATATTTATTTATGGCACCTCTCCCTCCACTTATAGCACCTACATAGGTGAGTCTCCTATATTACTTACAAGATTCTTTTCCATCTCTCCTATCTACTCCTCCATCCCCTCAATCACCTCAACAAGGTTCATTTCCATCTATTCTTCCCTTCACTAATGTTGTTCCACTCCCATTCCTTCACCACAACTTATAATGGTAGTCCCTAGTATGGTGGTTCCTTAATTTGTTTCATCATTCCCTTCACTTACTAATCTCCCCATGCTCACCTACCAAAAGAAGTCTAGAGTCCTCCCTACCTCCTTTAAAGTCTAACAATTGGAAGAAAGACCATCATCAGGTCTTACAACTCTTAAAGGATCCATTAAAGAGGAAGCAGAGGATGAGGAGAAAGTACATGTAATATCATTAGTGGATTGTCCTAATAATGAGGAAGAAGGAAATGCATAAATAATTATGGGGCTTGAGCAAAGGTTAGGAGAGGAGGGAGCCCTAGATGAAGTAGATGAAGAGGTAAAATTGGAAAAGGCTAAGGCTATGAGCCTAGGAAGTTTACTAGAAGAATAAACTCTAGTTGAGGAATTAAGCCAATAGATCCTCACTGAAGAGGAATAAAAATCATCATTAAGGTAGTATATTTTATTTATGTTTATGTTACTATTATAGATACTTCAGCTACAAATTTTCCTCTAGCCATTTCAGGGCCATGATCTTCTAGTTTAGGTGATTCTTCTATTCTTTTAACATCAACACAAATAAAGACTCCAAAGAAAAGAGTCTATTTTGAGAACTTAATTTAAATATCAATTTTATATCCTAAAGGGCCACCAATTACCCCACATACTTATCTCAAATAGAGATACCCTTTCTATAATCTACCCTAGTACAATTAACCACAATGACAATTGTAAAAACTCCATGCTTGAACAAATATGTGGCTAAAGTCACCCTCAAAGGGAACCCTCACCATGGTAGAGAATTTTTTATCCTCCCTTATAATTCCCAATTAAAATAAGTGATTTATTATCACCTTTACAAATAAATCCCCTCTAATTATCACTCCACACTCTACCCTTGAAGACACAAGTCAACTAGAAGAAGAAGAAGGGGAGCTTATTGTTATCCATTGGGTTAAATAGCTATAAGGTCAAAGAGATGAGAGAGAGAATCTAGTCATTAATGAATTACCTAAAGTCTCTACTTGTTATAATAAGAAGTGGCACAATAGAGAGGGTGAATAAGAGGAAGGTGGGGAATATAACTAAAAGGGAAGAAATAGAGTTTGAACAAAGGGAAAAATTATTTCTCTTGGACAAAAAGGCCAAAATGAATCCAACTAATCCAACAGAATATACATAGGATTTCTATGATTTTATAGATTCAATTGGAGAAGAAATAAAATAAATGTACAAGAGTAAGGAGGATGCACAACAAAAATTATTGTAGAGATAGATTATACATGCCTCTTAAGAAATTATAAATAGTGTATAGAGCACATACATCAGGCTGTAAAAATATTTTGAATAACATTTGAGTCTCTAGAGGATAAACACAATTTGATAGAACAAAGGTACTTAAAATCTAGCACCAATTAAAATAGTATGATAAAATCTTACATTTTTGGCTCCATGTTCAAGCAACAGTGCATTCACTCATCTAAACCTAATGTCTAGCCAAGAAGTTGCATGGACCCCCAATTATGTAATTGTAAAAAGGGATGTTACCCTTAATTGGCATACATAGATGAAGGCTTTGATAGGACATTTTGTAATCTATGAAAATGAAGCCTTAGAAATTTTGAAACATATGAGGGTCACTGATGTGATAATAGCTACTGGAGAGCTAGTCAACAAGCCCAATTTTGAGACACTCTTTAAAGTAATTGTAGATAGCTTCAAGGGGTAAGTTCAATGAACTATATACAAAACCAATGATGACATAATAGATATGATAAATTTTAATTAGGATAGAGTGACAAAATTTGAAGCCCTTGTATTTGAATTCAAGAGCTCAGAGGTAGAGTACACGAGGTTGATGGCTAAAGCATCAAAATATTCAAGCCTAACATTCTCGATTTGATATTATTTATAAGGACTTTAAGATAGCACACGATTTTTTTAAAAAACTCATAGCTACAAAAGGATCATCGAGATCAGCATCAAGCATGAAATCAACTAAAAGTGTCATCATGTCATCATAGGGTCCCCAATTTTTGATATATGCAATTATGCATACTCCAATGGGGCTTGTTTTGATTCCCCAAGGGCCTACAATGTCTATTTATATTTCTATAGTTGTCACCCAACCATTTTACTATACTAGTAATGCCAATCAACACCACTCTAAATATTAATATGTATTTACATGTTTCAATTAATTTGGAGCTAATGGTTCCTAATTTATTTGGCATATATATATATAATATTTTAGTTGATGAATTTTATTCTAGGTAAATACTTTTGTACACGCATGCTCTGCATAACTTAGACACATTGTTCTACTTTTGGATATGTAAATTTATATTTTGCTTGGAGTATAAGGTAACCCATCTCTAAGCCTATATATATTTGTATCTTCCCTATCCCTAAGGGAGGAGAATTTTAGCTATTAATATTAATGGGAAAATCTACAGATTATTCTATAATTTATCTTGATGTGAAAATATGGTTCTTTTCCAAACCTATGAATCTTGTAAAAAGTTTTATCATTTTGGTATCTTAGTCTCTTGGTTATGTATGATTTTTATTTTAAGTATAATTATTCATATTGTGTTGTTGTTCATTTGAATGCCTTTTGTGTATTAATTATAATTTCCCTTTGTAGATATGTAATTTCAATCTCACATCAATACCAACCTTTGATTATTTATACTAAATTTTACTTTATTTATGTTTCATTGTTAGTGTGCTTATATTATCTTGTAACAGATATTGGTTCCTGATTGCCTGTCCAAACCCTAGTTCAAGAGTTGTCTTAGAAATGTCTCATATTTTTTTGTCCACATGCATTCTTTTCTACCCTATTTTTCCCTTTTTTTTGAGGTTTTTTGGTCAAACCCACCTTAGGTTAAATCCATCATCCACATACCCATCTCAATTAGATCTATATTCACATCCATAACTCAACTATCTATTATAAACAACTGCTCTGCTCACCGTTATTCTACCAATAGGTTATTTACGAAACTTAATACCCATAATTCATACGTTGGAGTGAATTTATTTAACTGATACTAAAATGTTAGAGGCTAACCCATAAGGTTCCATAGTGTGCATAAAACCCACATCAATAAGATTACCTTTGATTATCCTTCAAAGGATTTAAGATCACAACTTAGTGACCATCAAAACTAGAAGATATTTAACAATCCATTACAAGTGTAAATGGCCTATGATGCACATCATCCTCCACCACATTATGGGCACCCATTATATAGGATTATTTGGAAATTTACATGCATTATACCTCCTATGGTCCAGATACCTTCTATTATATTTAATGAGAATGAAATTATGGATGATGATTCATATCTTCACTCATTATTAGTTGGATCATACCTTGATCATCAGCCTATACACAATGTTATGGTTAATAATGATGCTAGTGATAATGTATCCACCATGACATTACTCACACATTTAGGATATACACATGATGATCTATACCATTCTACCAAAATGATAAGAGCATTCAATGGGACATCATAGTAGGTTATTGGTGATATTGATTGACCTTACAAGTTGGTCCAATGCATATGGTCACTACCTTTTATGTTATACCATACATAGGGGTCTTTGATGTGTTATTGAAATGACCTTGGATACATAATCTCTATATAGTACCTTCCATAGTGCATGGGTGTATTAAATACATTCATTCCAAAAGGGTAATTATAGTTTCTAAAATTGTATATGAACAACCACTTATATAGGAGTATTAAGGTTAATCATGCATGAAATGGTAATCAAAAGGCAATCCCTTTCCTAGGTGGCTGATATTTGAGATACCATTACACCAAATATACATAGTGGACTCCAAAGAATTCTCATCTACACCTACATGGTCCACCCAATTATTAAAAGCAAATAAATGTGTTCTAATTACAATTGCACCAAAGAGACCACAAAGTGCTAAATAATGGGTTCCAAGAACCATTACACCTTCTATTAACTCTTCAAATCTAGAGTCCTATGACACATACATAGAGTACCACATATTCAAAAAAATTACATATGACACCTATGCATGTCCCTTGGCAATATCATTCATTTGATGTACCATATTTTTATTTTGGAGCTTCCTATGAGAATCCCATACATGGGATCATAGGATAGGCATTTTTTCCTTTCCAAAACTCAAAAAATTCAAAAAAAAATATTCCAAATAAAATACTCCAATTTTTGATATATGCAATTATGCATACTCCAATGGGGCTTGTTTTGATTCCCCAAGGGCCTACAATGTCTATTTATATTTCTATAGTTGTCACCCAACCATTTTACTATACTAGTAATGCCAATCAACACCACTCTAAATATTAATATGTATTTACATGTTTTAATTAATTTGGAGCTAATGGTTCCTAATTTATTTGGCATATATATATATATATATAATATTTTAGTTGATGAATTTTATTCTAGGTAAATACTTTTGTACACGCATGCTTTGCATAACTTAGACACATTATTCTACTTTTGGATATGTAAATTTATATTTTGCTTGGAGTATAAGGTAACCCATCTCTAAGCCTATATATATTTGTATCTTCCCTATCCCTAAGGGAGGAGAATTTTAGCTATTAATATTAATAGTAAAATCTACAGATTATTCTATAATTTATCTTGATGTGAAAATATGGTTCTTTTCCAAACCTATGAATCTTGTAAAAAGTTTTATCATTTTGGTATCTTAGTCTCTTGGTTATGTATGATTTTTATTTTAAGTATAATTATTCATATTGTGTTATTGTTAATTTGAATGCCTTTTGTGTATTAATTATAATTTCCCTTTGTAGATATGTAATTTCAATCTCACATCAATACCAACCTTTGATTATTTATACTAAATTTTACTTTATTTATGTTTCATTGTTAGTGTGCTTATATTATCTTGTAATAGATATTGGTTCCTGATTGCCTGTCCAAACCCTAATTCAAGAGTTGTCTTAGAAATGTCTCATATTTTTTTGTCCACATGCATTCTTTTCTACCCTATTTTTCCCTTTTTGTTGATGTTTTTTGGTTCAAATAAATCAAAATACAAAAAATAATTTAGTATAAACATGTTTATTAGGTCTTTGGCATTTATGTTGTTTACTTAATGCTAGTAAATAGCATGTTATTTAGTTTATATACACAAATATGTTTCATGGTTACTTAAGTATGATAAAATTATATATTAGACCCATGATACTTACACATACAAATGTTGGACCTTTCATCTTCCCAAGTGGCATACTATGTTAGGGGCATCTACTTCTTTGATCATGATCGACATAGGTTATATTATTTTATAATCACTTTTACATTATCATGTTGAGCTTATATACTAGTTATTACAGATTCCTATACTCATGTTTTCATCTTAAACCATGTACTTGATATATTATGTTACATGATATTTTTTCTAACACATGCATGCAAGGACTAGTATGATATGTTTATGTTGGTTGCTTATAATTCATTTATTCACATTGTTAATTCATTGAGTGTACTTATTTATTTTTATTTTATTATTTGTAGAACATTTGAATATGTTCCTTTCTTGTAAGCCCCTATGCCACTAATTTTTATTTCTTTGTGTGTGGACATTTGAATATGTCCTCCCTTTGAGTGTGTAGCATTTGAACATGCCTCGTGTTTGTGGTCTCTTTAGACCTCATTTATTTGACGTTGAGTGCTCTTATGTGTGTACTTGATTCTTTTCTAAACTTGTATTATTACATTATAGACATTGAAGAGATATATATCATGAATCGTGGGGAATTTTTTGATCACATACTACAAGTTTCATTAATTTATCTACTTAGACATGTTATTCATATATGTTACATAATTCATACACATATAATATAGTTATTTTATCCTTTTAAGGTAAGGTGACCATCAGGTTACATTCTACTCACCTAAAAATTAGGGGGGCATATTAGTGGGGCCATGTCATAAAAATATGACTCCACACATAAATAGTTGGAAATTTTTTATATAGTTTACATGATTTAGATATACACTTTTGTCAGTATCCTATACATTTGGTATCGATTTTATAGATTTGGGGAAAAAAATAGATTTATGATAGATATCACACACAATTATAGATAAGAGGTTACATTTTGATAGATACTTTAGCTTGAGACACATTAAAAATTCATATGCCATGAAATTTCACCAAAAATTACAAATACATATTCAAAAAAATTTACCAAGAAGCATTGTTTTTACCAAGAAACACCATTTTTACCAAAAAATAATGTTTTGAACTTATCTTGTCTATATAAGTTGGCTCCTTTGAGTATTAAAATATATACTCAATGCTCTTAATGATCTTATCACTACTCCCCTTATTTAGGTTGAGTTCGTTATACCACTTAACTTTTCTTTATTGTACTTCCATTCAAGTTGTGTAACTGAGATTCAATGATCTCAATGGTTGTGTCACAACTTACCACTTGCACTAAATTGGGGGAAAACTTCCCTCCAAAATTTACTATTTAAATCTCCAAGGTTAAGGTTTGAACCTCTTTTTTCTCTAATGCTTCATAAATAAGGATATTTACCAAATCAAAGTATCAAGGGGAAACATGGTTATATTGACACATGTGTACTCCTTCTTTACTCTCTTTACATTTCACACATTTTCATTATTCAATTTTATATAAAATGTATTAATTTATTGTAATGTTCTCTTGGTTAAAGGTCATACACTAACAAAAAAATTCACCAAGGCTTAAGCAAAGGAAAGGTGTGTTGTACACACCTAAGTATGCATTTCTTTCCTTTAACCTAATAATTTTATCCTTATGAATTACTATATTAAATGGGGGGAATCTAGATGCTAAAATTTAAATATATATAACATCTCAATATTGTACACTTGACAAATACCAATTAGGTTTTAACCTTTAGTCTTAGTCCTTTCAGTTATCAAAATGCTTATGTTCACCATTTCATTGTGCCTAAATGCTTATCTTATAGTCCAAACCTATCATTTTGATGAACTAGATCACCTATGCACTACATAAAGCATAAAATATGATATATATCCTTCACTATCAATTACAAACCTTCAACAGTTTTATATCCTATCAAACACTTAAATTTACATAGGGACACTAGTGTCAATGCTAGTGTTCAGTTTCCTTATCAAGTGTTCGTACATCAAAAGTCATCAAAATTGTAATTTTTTTGAAACATATGGGTTTACCTATTTATCTTTTTTAACCTTTATGTGAGATAATTTAAAAAATTATATTATCAATATAAGACAAAGACCATTCATCATTATCGAGCACACATCTAGAAAATATCAAGCAAACACCAATTAGAGCCCATTCAATTAATTACACATCTAAGTTTTACTACCCTATTCTTTCCTATTTATATATAATTAATAGAAAAAGACATATTATAATTCTAAAGCATTCAAATAATAACCCATGAAAGTTATTTTTCAAGTTACAGTCTAGATAAATATTACATTCCCTTGAATATAGCATATTGCACCCTTATGTACACACAAGCCCACACTTAGGGGAGAACTACATATGTCTAAGGCCCTCATTATAGTATTGGATATGTAAGGATCACTCAATAAAAAGGGGGTCCTTGAGCTCATTTTGACTTTGTGAACCCACTCACCCATTTTGGTCAAGGTAACCTAACCTAAGGTGAGGAACTAGGGTTTGAGCTACACACAGTCATACAAATCATGTGTGTGTGATTTAGATATAATAATATAAATATTATAAAAAACCATAGCATGCATAAGTTTTCACTTCAAAATTTAGTGAATATATTATGCATGACATAAGATTTGAGACATGGATAGAAGGGTCGATGCTAGTGTCCATAGGTTAACATAATTTTCTAGGCCTCCAAAATTAATATTTTTAGAATATATCAACTGGGTCCTGAGTATCAACCTATCTACTTCCACCTCTACATAATTTATATCTACCTACACAACTAAAAATAAGCTAAGTATTATCCCTTCCTTATGTGTTAATTATCATAACATCAATTGGCATTGTAATTTCCATATTTAGTAATTTTTTAGATTTAGTATATCGTATTATCTAAATAAGTTTAATTTGCCTCCTTTATAATATTTTTATCCATCCATTGTACTAGGATATTATGCCCATTTAACTATAATGACCAATCATAAAAAAAGGTTAAATAGTAAGTAAAATACCTTATAATATTGCATTAAATTGTGTAATACTAGGTTTCACATATAATAATGTATTCACTATCTTAGTCCCAAGAGAAATTGATATAGTGATATGCCCTATTTCATCCTCATAAGTGATCATATGTTGTAAATCACACTCATCATATCCCATTTCCTTAATAAAACCAAGTGTTTATGCATTGTGTTAAACCTTATAATCCATGTTGATTCATTTTTTATGTTCACCTACTTATATGTTGGTAATTAATAGAGTTTTTAATTCTAATTAGATATACTACTCAGTAGAATTAGACTCCTATAGATATGCAGTCAATGTTAGAAATTAATTTAGAACTTACTAATTTATAAATATTCTATAAGTGGAAGGTACCAAATAAATACAACATAACTAAAAATTAGATGTGCAGGACTTAAGTAAAATTTTGAAAATAGTTATGTGATGATGTTGTGAATCAGCAATAGGGCTTCACTTGTATCTAGGACAAGGCTGATAAAATTAGATAAGGGTGGTTTACACTAGTGTTTCTAGGGAACATTGGCATCTTATGAAGGTTTTTTCTATATGACTGATATGATAGGTTCACTTTCACTTTTGTGCCTTATTTTACTATGCAAGAGATCTTGATCTATTATGGAAATCACTATGTACCTTATCCTTTACCAAAATCCTAACTAAATGACACATGAAGATGAATGCAATCATGGGTTAAAAATGTGTGAGGTTGAAGTTTTGCTTGACCTGAAAATCCACTATGTTGACACTGCCTACATACTAATACTTCATAGAGGGATCAAACTCCATGTATTTATCCATGCTACAATGGTGTATGTGAAAAACTAGTGCAATACTAAACGTTTGTGTAAACCTGGTGTGACTAAATGCTTCAATAATGATTTGTGACCTTAAAGGTGTATTTAGACTTAGCTTATGACTACTAGGGTTGTGTGGACTCTGAATTGGTAAAATAGATGTTTTTATCTCAATGTGTAAGTGTATATGTTATCATCAAAAGTTGCACCCTTGAGGAAGTTGTTCAATCCTCCTCACTTAAGTGATCACATGGAAACACCTATAGGATATGGGTGGCCTAATAAAAGAGGTGAATATTTAGATAAGGCTAGCTCCCTCGATGTTATCACCCTAAAACTACTACTAGACCTATTTATTACAAAGTAAAAGGGTAAGATAACTAAAAGTAATCTAATTAAAGAGGTGATGCACCAAACTAATTGATCACTACCAACCAACTGCATGTGCACATGTAGACCATGAGACTAATCTAAACATAAACTACTCCCAATCTAAATCTTACATTATAATTTCAATTTGGAGGTTTTGATACATGCTTAGGCTAGGAGGATTAATCAAGAGGTATAAAATGACACTAATGAATAAGTAAATTGCATATAGGTGCTAGAATAGGACAACATGTCAAGAAAAACTAAGAAAATCACTTAAAAAGATCAACTATCCATACATACACACTAAGTACAGCCATATAAAGAGGTAAAACTAGTAGCATTATTGACCAAAGTCATACAAATGAGAATGGATTCACCATACTTAGGTGGAGGATGCATTTTAAAGCCACACTAGGCAGTATATATAGAAGAGAATGAGAAGGAGAGAGAATATGTACATTGAAGAGACTTATGAAAAGTGTCACCTTATGAGGAAGAAGGTTACAAGAAATACTATAAGTAGGTAGGTCTATGAACTCTCTTTAACATGTGTCATCTTGGTCTGATCACGATCTTCTAGGGGTTGGTGTAGGAGAGACTCCATTTTCCTTTATTGTCTCAGTGACTCATCAATCTTCTTTAAAAATACCTTATTCCTTATCTAAAAGTGAAAAATGGCATTCTTGATCATCAAATTCACCTTGAACTACCCTATACAATTATCCTTGACACCTTACATATATTAGAGAGTTATTGATACTAATTTTGTAGTGGTAATCATGTTTTATTGGGTGTCTTGAAACCCATCAATCTCACTACACCTCTCTCTCGATGTTTCTTCAATGATTTACTAGAATATTATGTTCAAGCCTACTTATAGCCATTGTTGCCACTCAAATATGCACCCTTGGAGAGGAGTTCAATCCTACTTCAATTGAGTAAAATAATGAGATTACCCCTAGACTTGTGGGTTGTCTATAATAGGGGTAAACATTTAGATTGAAGGGCTAGCTCCCTTGATATATCTATTTAAGCTCATCATTTCTACTACTAAATGATTGGGATGAAAATGGAGAGAGATAACATGAATGAAATCTAACCTAATGAGGTGATTCACCAAGTTATTCTCCATAATACTACCATGAACTTGCACTATGAAAGGTGATTCACAAAACTGATCTCAACATCCAAGTTTTCTCTAACATAAGTATTTCAATATGGATGTAATATGCAATGCATTTTTCAAGGTGGATGAATAATAGGTCTAATTATATACACTATTACTCTTACTCACACTTAAATACATATAAGAACATTAAATAGACTTCATGTGATCTGTTACAGAGTAGACTACTTGCATAAAACTTGAAAGAGTAAGATGGATAAAAGGATAGATGACTATCACTTTTTATTCAACTATAAAATACTTCACACACTTAGAAAAGAAGTTGAGAACTCAAAACTAGTTTTAAATATTTTATTCAAATTCAAAATTATTACTCAAACTAGCAAGTCTTTGTCATACCAGATGTAGATTGTTTACAAAGCCAAAAGTGGTTACTTATATGGAGAAGTGTGAAGAGAGAGATAGGGGCTTAGTATATGAGGATTGACAAGTGTCTTAATGAGTTAAAAAAATAAATGGGGTTATTGAATAGTCATTAATATACTTTTAAAGCCATGTGTCTCGCTCTTGAAGATGTTCTAACCCTCCATGTGGTGTAGGAGTTAGAATTTGGCTTAATATCCTGACTAGCTTCTTGAAAACAACCCTTCCTTACATAAGAAGAGTGAAAAATGGTTATAAATCATGAATTTTCCATTAATTTATCTCATACAACTCATTGTACACCTATCATTCCTTAATAAACTCCTCTAATCTAACATTCCATCATTTATATGCATAGGTGTCTTGAAAATCTTCATTTCCCATGCCTAGATAGGTCCAAGTGGACCAAAACTCAAGTTCATATTATTAAAGTCACTATTTATCAATGGATTGTCTTAAAATACCTTATCAAATCATTAAAAAATTATTTTGGTTCTTGGAATAGCTCCCAAGAATCTATTTTTCTCCTCACGCTCTTACTAGGCATATTTTCCTTGTAGCCCTAAAAACCTGTAAACCTCCTTGTGTAGGAGAATTTGAAGATGGTAATTTCAATACAAGGGAATTTTATAGGACCCATTATGTACTTACATATTCATACAAAATTTCATGTTCTTATTATGAGTGGAAGTCCATCTTTTCTACCTTTATCTCTCTTCAATTAGGCCTCCTTTCCTAAAACCCTATTTTATTGCTCCAGACCTCTCCCACTAATGTAAAATCACCCAAAATAATTTTATTAAATTTCCCTATGATATCACAAACCTCAATGTCAATTTTTATGTCTTTATTCCCTGTGGAAGTATGAGAACCATGAAATGACCTTGCCACCTAGTCTCATTCTAAGCCTATTTGAGATTGCCTTGGAAAATGAGCCTTATTTGACCACCTAAATAATCCCATACACATATTTTTTAGATTTAATAGTTATGACCTATCTCAAATTACCTCATCTAATGATTAGGAAGTTCTCTCTTTCTCATAACACCTACAAAACACTAAAAACATGTAAAATAGGGCATTTATTGCAGTGCATACAATTTCAAATACATACAAAGTACATGTGGATAACCTCCTTAGAGTCCTAAAAAAAATACAATAGGTTTTATTATAAAAATATTCCATTAATTATGATTTAAAAGATCCATTTGTTCTACCTAATCACTATCAAGGTTTTAGAAGGGTTTAAAACTTGTTTGAGGTCTTAACCATCACTCATAAAGCACCGGCCACCTTCTAGCTTCATTCCACTTATAAGTACTTATTTACTTACCCCTCCCACATACTCCAACTAGATTATCTTCCCATAAAAAGTGTGATATATGTTGTGAACATGTGAATTTTCTCCTCAGTTGGTAGACTTAGCTTTCTTGAACTCGAGTGAGGTCTAATTTAAGTGTTCGGCCTCAATGCTCAATCTCATTATTGGGAGAGATTCATACACCTCCAAAAAAATCTTACTCATTATTCTACATGATTTGGCAATGATTATTACTCCACTATATGTATTTGGTGCATTGGTCAGGGGGATTTGGGTTTAAGTCCTGTCACCTCCTTACTAGCCCTTAAGGGCATTTGGATTGAAAACTGAGGTTTGTTGATCTGAGCAATAATTCAGGGGATAATTCAGGTGGCGGTTCCACCCCAATTGATGATGGAACTTCTAGGAGCCATAACTTTTACACCATACCTCCAATTGACTCACCATTTGAACCATTGGAAAGATAAGAATGAGGATAATGTTGAAAGATGGCATGGAGATTTTATTGATGGATTTTGACCCCATAAACCCAATATAATTTCCCCAAATTTCAATTTTAGTAGTGTAGTCTAAAAATAGTAAGTTTCTAAAAATAATAATTCCTTGAATTCTGTATTGTGTTAAATCATGAATGTTAAACCACTTGATCTCCCTCAAGATTGGTGACCTTCCACATCCTCCCCCTACTTTCATAATGTGTATAAATGAAGATGTAACCCAAAATGGAAATCAGACATCTCTTCCCAGAGATAAGCATATAGTTGTATTATGATCTTGAGTAATAAAACATCTCTTCTTATAGAATTCATTGTCACTATGTTATTTTTGTGTTCTTTAAATATTTGTCAACCAAAAATTCTAAGTTTTAGATTAGTGGTATCAGAGTGGTTTATCCTAAGGATGAGGTCAAGCTACAAGAATTTTACGTGGAAAACAATAGAGCTTCCAAACTATCCACCTATTCACTCCAAATAACTTCAAAGGTGGATGACACTGAGACATCTAATCCTTTCAAGGAAATGGTGAATGAATCCCTCCAATGGAAACAAGCACAGCTGCTACAATAATTTTCCCAAATTCTTGAACAACTCTTGATGGGAAATTATGGCTCCTCATCTGTACTTCCTAGCTCCTCATCCATGGACCATCCTTTCAGTGCCCCAACACCCTTCAAGGTTTAGGTAAATTTTGATATTCCTACATTTGAAGTAAAAATCAATGTTGATGCAGTAGAAAATTGGTTGGATCAGTTATCTTCCTACTTCTCTATAAATAAGTTCACCAATGGAGAAAAGATCACTTTTTCTCTTTTGAAAGCATCATTTCTTGTGAAAAATTGGTGGGAAGAGTACAAAAAGAGGTTTAGTACAAATGATATTGGCTTTGAGTTGGAACCTACCTAAGATGATTTTGTGGAAGTCGTAAAGAAAGAATACTATCTCATTGGAGTATATGATGATCTATACATATAGTGGAAGCAACTTTTCAAAGGTAAGGACCAATATGTTCAAGATTACATAGACATTTTTCATTATTTGTTTGTAATATTGGGCATCCAAGAAAGTGAGAAACATAAGACTTTCAAATATCATGGTGGACTACAATGGTAAATACAGGGGGAAATGGAACTCTTCAATTTAGAAACCCTTGGTGAGGCATACAAGTTTGTAGTAAAGATTAAGCAGAAGTATGGCAAAAAGAATATGAAGAGTCAACCCTCAAAATGGAAAAGTGACAAAGAATTTCAAACATGAGGCTAAAATTGGAAGCAAAAGTAGTTTCAAGATAAGAAACCCCAGAAGGGGAAGGCTATAAAATGGTGTGATTGCCACAAAAATGGAACTCACTCCAAATAAGAATGTTGAGCCATCAAGTCATTACTTTTTGAGTCACAATACTCGACATCTACTACTCTATCTCATACACAACCTACAGTCAAAGAGGATGAAGAAGAGATTATAGATGTTGAGCTTGACACCATCATCACTTCATCATAGACACATAAGGAAAGGCCAAATGACAAGGAAAGATTATTCTACTCCAAATTAGGGGTAAAAGATAAGCCTCTACATTTCATTCTTGATAGTGGGAGTCAAAACAATTTAATCTCTGCTAAAGTTATAAAAATTATGAATCTATCCATGAAGCCTCACCCAAAGCCATATAGTATTGGATGGTTCAGCCCAGGGAGAGACCTCTAGGTCACCCATCAGTGTCTTCTTTCATATGCAATAAAACCTTTCCAAGATGAAGTCTTATGTGATGTGTTCAATCTAGATGTTTGTGATGTACTCCTTAGTCAGTCGTTCATGTATGATCAACATGGCATCTATGAATCATGAACCCAAAAAATCACCCTCACTCTTGGAACATTGTGTGATAGGGTACCAGAGGTACCACCTCCCACATCTATCTCCTTGATCGGTGCTAAGTAATGTAAGAGATTGGTGGAAAAGACAAATCAATTTATTCTCATGGTGGTCAAACCATAGAAATCAAAGAAGTTTGATGTTGCAGTCCTGACTAGAAAATCAACACAAAAATAGAAGTAGATGGGAAAAATCATAGGAGAATATGATGATGTATTCAATTCACCCATAGGAGTTCCACTGTATTGCCAAGTAAAACATTCTATCAATTTGATCCCAGGGTCACCTTTACCTAATAGTCCTATGTATCGTAGATCAATTTTAGAGAATGATGAGATAAAAAGATAGCTTCAATAATTGATCCAATAGGGTCACATCAGGCCAATCTCTTCATCTTATGGTAGCCCAATTTTCTTGGCACCAAAGAAAGATGGAACATGGAGGCTTTGCATTGACTATCGAGCCATAAATAAAATCACTGTGAAGAATTTCTACCCTCTCCCTAGGATTGATGACCTACTGGACCAACTTTGTGGTGCGAAGTTCTTCACCGAAATTGATCTCAAATTTGGCTATCACCAAATTCCCATCGATCCCACCAATGTTTGGAAGACTACATTCAAATCTAAGGATGGGCTTTTCAAATGGTTGGTTATGCCTTTTGGCTTAACTAATGCACCTACAACCTTCATGAGGATAATGGATGACATCATGTGACCCTTCACTAAATAATTCATGGTTGTCTACCTGGATGACATACTCATCTATAGAAAAACATGGGAGGAACATCTATAAAATGTTTGTAAGGTGCTTCAAACTCTTAAGGAGCACAAGTTGTATGCAAATCTTGATAAATGCACATTCAAGATGACAACAATTCAGTACCTTGGGTATGTTATGAATGAGGAAGGGTTCCATGTTGATCTAAAAAATATTTGGGTTATTCAAGAATGGCCTACACCAAAGACCCTCATAGAACTTTATAGCTTTTTAGGTCTTGAAAATTTCTATCACAAGTTTGATCTTGGATTTTCACATGTTGATTGGTCACTAACCCAAGTGAATAAAGGAGAAGCTAAAGCTACATTTCAGTGGGGTGAAATACAAAAAAGGGAATTTGAGAATTTGAAGAATAGACTTTGCTCAACCCCTCTTCTTGCCTTGTCATATTTGCATCAACCTTTTGAGTTGATGATAGATGCATCTGAATATGCCATGGGAGATGTCATCATGCAACATGGCCATCCTATTGCATATCATAGTGAAAATTTCATTAATATAATTAGGAAATATCTAACATATGATAAGGAGCTTTATGTCATTACGTAAGCTTGCAAATAATGGAAACACTACATCTTGGGGAAAGAGATGGTCATCCATACTGACCACAAACCATTAGAATTCCTCCAAACATAGAGTAAATTGTGAAATGAGAGGCACCAAAACTGGGCCACATATCTTTAGAAATTCCATCTGATAATCAAACACAAAAAGGGGAACTCAAATATAGTTGTAGATTGTCTGAGCTACCCACCAATTATTGCACTCACAATAGTTTTTGACCTGTGCAAACATGAGACTGCCACTTGGGGTACTCTGTATGAAGCAGATCCTACCTTTGCTGATACATATCAGGTGCTTCAAAAAGGTAAACATGTTTCTAATTTCTATTTTAAAGTTAATGTCCTTTATCATATGGGGCACATCTGTGTTCCAGCTATAGAGCAATAGAATATGATATGGGAAGCACATTTCAGTAGGACAACTGGATACTTTGGTGTAGAAAACACATTGGTAGTTCTTTAAAAAACACTTCTACTAGCCCCATATGTGAAAGGATGTGGAAAGGTATCTCAACTATTACAACCCATGTGTGATAGCCAAGCCAACAAATAAGAAGCAATGATTGTACATGCCATTTCCAGAACCAACCAAGCCTTGGTAATCTATCTCAATGGATTTTCTCTCAGGTTTGCCCACTTCAAAACATGTCAAGGACTGTATTTTTATTGTAGTTTATCATTTTTCAAAAATGTCTATCATGATTTCTTGTAAGAAAAATATATCTACTAAATAAAATCCTCAATTATATTTTAGTCATGTATGGCTCCATTTTGGTCTCCCCAAGTCCATTGTCTCAGATTGAGATAGCAATTTCCTAAGCATCTTCTAGTCCACTCTATGAAAGATGATGGATACCAAGCTGATGAATTCCATAGCCTTCCATCCATAGATTGATGGTCAGATAGAGGTGGTGAACCACTTTATTATTCACATGATTTATATGTATCACTCCAAACATCCATGCACATGGGATGAGGGGCTTCTTTTCATATAACATGGATACAATTAGGCCTTGCATAGCTCAACCAAGTAGAGTCCATTCTAAGTATGCTTCGAGTTCCAACCCATGGCACCAATTGATATAGCTATTCTATTATCCACCATGGAATACACACCTCATGGAAGTTCTAATGTAGTAAAAGCAACAAAGTTCATTAAACAAATGCAACACATCCAGCAGCAAGTTCATGACATCTTGGAGAAGATGAATCAGAAGTATAAGCAATGCCATGACAAACATAGGATTACACACCATTTTGTTATGGGTGACAAGGTTTGGTTATATATTTAAAATGAATGAATTTTAGGCCCACACAAAAAAAATTGGCCTCTATGATATGGTCCTTGCACAATCACCAAAAAATTTGGAGAAAATGCTTTTGAGTTAAACCTACCAGCCTACCTTGGTCTACATCCAATATTGAACATGGAGCACCTCAAACCATATAATCCACCTTTTTGGACACTTTAGTCATAGTATAATAACTATAAATTGATGAGATTTATCCACATATTTTTTCTCTAGTGGAGGAGGATCATATTGTGGACACCTAGATGAAGACAACAAGAGGACGCTCTATTCCATTTTATCGAGTGGTCAAAAGGGGCCAACTTAGCCACCAAGGTGAGTGGATCATATAGAATAAAATAAAAACACAACTACCAAACCTATTTATCTCAATTACATCTCACCATGTTCTCCTCTTTCTTATCTTTCCAATGGTTCAAATGGTGAGTCAATTGGAGCTATGGTGCAAAAGTTATGGCTCCCAGAAGTTTTATCATCAATTGGGGTGGAATTGTCACCTGAATTATCACCTAAATTGTTGCTCAGATCATTTGTGCAACCTAAAAGTGTATTAATAACCTAAATATGTTTATTTATTCCATAAATTTCCCTCTATGGGATTTTACATGCTTATCTTATGTTTACCCCTTGCCAATGGAGTGAACAAGGTCTGAGATAAAACAATGAGTATAATTACTATCTGTATGGATTTGAGGTGACCATGGATATCTTGTTCCACTAATAAACACCCTCTATATCCATTCACAAATTTTAATCATGCCTATTAAAGTCTAAAAGCATCAATCTCTCTCATGACTGGGCTTGAATTTGGATTTGCCTATGTGTATTTTAGGCTTGTTTACCCTAAAATGTAGTTTGTCTTCATTTCTCTCCTATCATCAAGTTGGAAGATTATATGATATGTTCATGATATTATTAAACCATTTCATATGTATTTCCTCTCTCAGATTTTCTCTTTTCATTCTAGGCATAAAACTCCTACTCAGCCAAACAAGCAAACTTGTGTGTGAGCATAGACTCATTAGGCATAGAATAGAGTTTTGACCTTTTCACCTTTATTATCAGATCTAAGGGTTTAAAATATGTGTTGATAACACTATTAAATCATTCACCAAATATCCTTCATCTCTTTAAACCTCTCACAGGACTTCCCCTTCTCAAATCAATCAAAAAACACTCTTGAAGAGTAGGCAAACCTATAGGACGCCTTTTGACTATGTGTAGAGGCTTAGAACTCAGAGTTGACCAATATTCATCATGTTTTAGCTAGTTTAAAAATGACCTTATGACCTATTTTATATATAATTTATACCTCATAATATCTCATACACCTCTACCCTTCCCTTTAGGCTGGAGACTAGTCTGCTCATCATTAGTAACCTGTAGGTGCCTTTTTTAGGTTAAATATTTGTTTATGTTTTCACTTTTTTGCCTATAAATTTCTCAATGACTTTTGGATTTGTCTTGACAATCCAAGTTAGGATTAGATCACATTTAAAAATCCTTTACTCTTTTATTTAACTTAAAAATGGATTGATCCTTCAAGTAGGTCCGTAGGTGGCCTTGAGGGTAGTTTGAGCATTAGGCTTGACATTTGGAAGTTGGTCTTCTGTGTCATGATGCTTAAAGGTATCTAAACTAAAGGAATCTATCTCAATACATAGGTATATTTCATAAATTTATTTTCTCATTCAAACCTTGACCATCTCTATTTCGTACACAGTCTTGTAGGTGCCTTATAGCATTTGTCAACTCAGTTCTTTGACCATCTCTAACTTGTAAGTGGCCTAGTTTCTCTTAAATGGTTTGTATTCTATCTTAATTTTCCTTAAGGTTAGGTTTTTATATGTTGTCCTTGATTTTGTGTTGATTTGATGTTTATTTGATCCAAAATGAGGACCTACATGCTTAGGGCCTATAGGTCACTACTTACTTGTTTAGGGCTAGAAAGCCACTTATTGAATTCTTTAACTTCTTGGCATTGTCAAACCACTTATCACTCCTTCAATGGTATGCAAAGCCTACTAAAAGCACCATGTCACCTTTTCCAACCTCCTTATATGACTGGTATGTATAGATTGTATACAGTCAAACATCTTATAGCCTTGTTTGAGAGCATGGTTTGATTACAACTTTCAACAAATTGAACTTCAAAACTCCTCAAACAAATCAAAAATTAGTTTCTCATCACCAGTCAGATCAAACATGTCACTCAAACCAGTGGAAAACCATTTACAAATTGTATTATGCATTTCAATAGCAAGGCATATGATATTTATTGAGACTAATAAAAAGGATATGATCTTCAAGATATGACACATTAATTATGAGAGAATAAGGAGTTTTTTATGAATAATGGAGTTTTGGAAACCCCTAAAAGTGACCCACACCTCAGACAAACAAAACTTGCATCAGGAGTGACTGAAACACTTTATACATAAGGACCATTTTACTTCCAAATGAAGACATTTCATAGAGATGATTTAGCTGATGGAACCACCATAAAAAGGATATATTTGACCTCTAAAAAAATCCCTAAAACCATTATTCTCCATCTAATTTTGAAGTAGAGAAACAAATACAAGAACAAACCCTGCTTGGATGGATAGGACATACCAACCTGCTATCACTCTTAGAGAATGTTCATAAGGGGCCATAGATCTAAAAAATAATTCCACTTATTTAAATATTACTAGGATTTTTAATAATTTTCAAAGTTTCAACTGCTAACTCTCTCTCTCTCTTTCCTAATTGTACCATTCACTTCAAATTTGCCTTTATAAGCTTATGAAGGCAACGACAGGGAAGAAATACTGCCTAAAGTGTCAGTTAGACATGAAACTTAGTATAAAGATTTAAAATGATTTTATTTATCCCAAAGGACACTTAAAAACTATTTCCAACTAAAATGTGATCTTGTAACGCCGTACAAGTGCCTAAAAGTGCTTGTAAAGTGTCATTTTGCTTAGTTTAGGCATTGACCATTTTTTAACATTATATAACCCAATTCTAACATCAGGTATGTTTATAATTTTCATTAAATGTTTTTTTCATGGAATGGTACGTTCAACTCTTTCAAATAGGCCAAAAGGTGGCCATTTTAGCACAATAAAACATAGTAAAAGGCCAATGCATGGTAATATGACTTTAATGACATATAAATAACCTTTTATAGTGAATTTAAAACATACCAAACCTTTGATCATGTGTGAAAACATCAATAACTTATAATTGACCCATAAGACTAGACGAGTGAACATAAGACCAAACTTTGGACAATGCTAGATAAGGACAAATATGACCATATGAAACTATTTAAGACCATGACAAGACTATGATAATTTCTTTATAACCCTATGAAGTTTCAATCTAGAAGGTGTGACAAATTTTAAATTGAGGTCAAAATTTGATAAACAACTTGGTGATTTATAGGGCTAGCATCTCTATAATACTAATGGACCAGTAGCCTTTTCCTCCCATTGGGAAATGGAGTCACTCTTATGCTAAAATTTGAAACTAGCATGCCTTCTAAATACTTCAAACTCAAACCAAACACAAAAAAAAAATCAAAAACACTATTCCAAAGGCATTTAGGTAAACCAAACACAAACGACTCAAAACAACACACCTAACCTACTATATATAGACCTTGAAATATGTTTGAGGTGATGAAACACTTCCTCTTGCTTCAACTAGGGTCGAACAAAATGTTTCTTGAGTCACAACAACTCCATGAGAACAAGTCACCATATGATGGATGTTTGTCAAAGAAAATTTACTTGTGAAGGTGATCAAAGGACTTACCACTCATGGAACCTCTACTAGCTGCAAGTATACCACTTGAAGCTCCTTTGAATAGTCCTTCTAGCTCTCCTTGAGGTATGCTTGATAGTGCAGCCTACTTGTTCTCTTTCATGATCATTTGATGCTTCTCAACTATCTTCTTAATATTTATGAAAACTTTCTTAGCTTCACTTTCATCTAGACCTAGATGTGCTTGATGTCTAGATCCCTCAAACTTGTCTCCTTGTTTCCCAAACATGTCTACAAGTGACTCAATATCATATTGAGGTCTAAGTTACTCCTCAATCACATAAACTTACACCTTGGCCTTATTATATTCCTGCAAGGTTTTAGCCTATTTTATAATGATTTGGCACTCATGTTCATGCTCATTAGGTTCACCAATGACCTTATTATAAAATTCATGTTATTAAGGAAGGAGAGTTGGGCCACTTACTTGTTCAAACTCTTGAACTATGGCATAAAACTACTATCATAGATCCTCATCCTCTTCTTTACTATCACACTCATGAACTTTTTTATTTTGGGTAGGTATAATTGTATCATCTTCCTCATTATAATTCTCTATCACACTTGAATACTCATCATCATCATCATCATCTATATGAATAAATTAGTTACCCATTAAATCTTATGTGAGGTAATCATCAAGACTTACCTCAGTATACTCATCACCCACATCATGAAGGATATATGTACCAAGACTGGTCTCTTTTATGAAATCATATGGATAATAATCATAGGTCTTATCACCATATTCATCTAATAATAGATCAGAAATACCTTCAAGTTTGTAAGATGCTCTATCATCTATGACATGCTCCACTTACTCATTGATATTGCAATTTAGATTAGAACTAGTTTCCACATATAGATCAATGTGAAACATGGCCAATGGTTGTGTTATAATTATCACTTTATCTGCATACCTCATGCTAAAATCCAAGGAAGACTAATAAATAGAAACATACCCTCTTATCTTGTCAGTTAAGTCTCTTGATAGCCAAATGGCAAAATGTGTAGCTAGATCCACCACCACTATGTCTTGTAGAATTAGAAAAATTGGGTAGTCATGCAAGAACACTTTCAAGCCTTTGATGATCCCTATATAATTGTAATGTCCCTTACTTAGGGCCTCTTTTTGTCTCTACACAACTCTAATATATAGCAAATAAAGCTCTAATACCACTGTGATATCCCCTTTCAAACAGGGAATATATAAACTCATAAAGCTCTTATCACAGATACAAACTTGCAGAATAGATTCAAATAAGCATAAACAAATCATAACAAATTATAGATTGTATCACTTATTCTTCTGGATGATTACACAATTGAGTCTCTGTTATACAAAATAAAGAATATTAAAATCTAGTCTTAAAACCCTGGCTTTTGCTAATTTGGCAATGAAAACTGGATCTGGAAGGGTCTCGGCCTTTCTACGTCGACACACAGGCGCCGTCATCGGTCGATATCTCGTCGACATCGGTCTCTGTCGGTCGGCTTTCTACCAATGTCGGTCTTCAGTCGACCGATGTCGGTCACTGTAGCCCTTTCTCTGCCGAGGTCGGTGTCTGATGCGGATCTGTACAGACCTGTACGGACTTGGTACGGCCGCCAACCTGTCTGTTCTTAACCCCTGATAGCTGAACAGCCTAATCTCACGAATATAGATTCTAACACAAGATCTATCTCTGTATAACTTATTGGATCAAAACTAAATAAAGAAAATACCTAGAAAGCTCTGTGATAAACTTCTGTGTGAAGTTATCTCTCAACCCTGGAATTCTGTGATAACTTCTGGGTGAAGCTATCTCTCAGATCTGTATCTCTGTGATAACTTCTGGATGAAGCTATCTCTCAATTTGGCAATAAATCAGCTGATATCTCACAGCCTCTAAATCACACACAATGAAGAGGGAACGTTCTCCACTGCAATAGAATCCTGGAACCCTTGGCTCAGTCTTCATAGAAGAATTTCTTCAATTTTCAATAATCAATAATCTATGCATAATCAATAATGGCCTCCATGAGAAACCCTTATACCCTCAAAAGATATGCTTGCCCTAATTAGGGTTTCTTAAATTAGAATTAGGGTTTCTAATTAAAAATAGGCTAAATAATTAATATTTGATTAAATCAATCAAATATTAATATCTCCCTCAATACATGTCGGATCGACGAACCGATCGAAGCTAGTGAATCAGGGAGTGATTCCGTACATAACCATACCATAATAAAGGCACTCTGTTGCATATCAAATATCCCTAAAAAGTAGGAGCCCTGGCCAAATATGTCTAAAATAACTTGAATGAACATCAAATGTAGAAATCCTGTGAATCAAAGTCAATCCAAGCTCCATTATGACCCTCTATCCATCCTATTAGCCTACGAAGGTCGTATAATAAGCCAATCATCAAATCTGTCAATGTCCATGAAAAAGGGGACATGACAATCCACCCCTCCAGAAATTGCTTATCCCCAAGCAATCTCGGAACAATGAACTACTCGATCCACCTGGATCCCAAGGAAAAAGTTGTGTAACATCCATCATGTCACCAATCAACCCATGTGAATAAATCATCAACATCAACAGCATCAACAGTATCAAAATCAGCAACTGAAAAACTGCACTCGACACCCAAACAACTATCTGAAGACCAACTGTAGATGCCGGTAGAAGAAACCACTCTGAGGGACTCAAGCCAACTAAAATATCAACTCTGTCAAAATTCAAGTCCCTATCTAACTGATACTCACATCCAACTAGACCGTCGATATGACAATTATTGCTATCTGAATCACTGACACCAAAACTAATCTCTAGATGCAAAGAAAAATAAGGAGCATACCTCACCGTATGATGCTGGTAAGAACCCCCAAACTCTGCTATTGGCACACTATTGCCAAACTGGGACTCAATGGATGGATCCAATCTCGGCTCAACAAACATCACCTCAACATCCCTGTAAGGTAACATAGTAGAAAGGGTTCGTAAAATCTCCTCACCCAATCTGCTAATAGCACTAGAACCTCGGACAAGAACACCTTCTATCATCTTATGTGAGTCCAGACAAACACCTGCACTATCCAGCAAATACTCCATGAATGGTTCAGTGCAGTAGAAATTATATGTGGAAGCATCAACATACTCCCCCACGAACTCCAACTGATCTCTCTGTAAAGGTGGCACAACCAACTGTACCACACTATCATCTATGTGAGAATAATCAATTTGGAGACTCGACTCCACTGGTATCTCAAGCTCATCAGAATCAGGTACTCCCAAATCTTGAATATGTGTATCAGCATCAACAACATGCTCATCAGCAACAACTGCAGGAAGGTACTCATCACCAACCACCTCAATAGACAAATGATCATCCACACTCTGTAAATCAACGCCAAAGCTCATATCAACAGACGGAGTATCAACAACTATAGCATCACTGTCTAACTCTTCCATACAGAAAGAAACAACCGGTGAAACTAAGTTCTCAAAATTGTCCACTGCATTCTCCTGAGTGTCATCTACAATAATAAGATCCTGGGACTCTGCTACAATCTCTGCCATAGTTGAGAGATCATCAACCCTCAGTGCACTAACATCTAAGCCCACCTGTACACTCTGAGTGCAAGCATCTAACTCATCATCATCTTCACTATATCCTATCTCATAATCATAATAATTATGGGACATGCTGCTCTCTCGTCTAAGTGATCTGTAGTGCTCTCTCCTCAGCTTGACAAAATGATCAAAGGTCGTCCTCTCTTGAACATGAGGAGGTAATAAGTCCCACTCATCATTCGCTATCTTATACCTTGTGGGTTTGTTTTTGGATGTAGGATATGAAAGAATTTCCTTCATCCTCCTCTGGGTTGCTTCCAACTACTTCAAACTGTGTTCCAGCTTCTTCATATCATTGTCCCACTGTTTCTGAGTATATGAAGGCATCATGATACTTCGCTAATTCAATCTACCCAAACTACCCAACAGGATGGCAAGACATTAGCTCTGATACCACTGTAATGTCCCTTACTTAGGGCCTCTTTTTGTCTCTACACAACTCTAATATATAGCAAATAAAGCTCTGATACCACTGTGATATCCCCTTTCAAATAGGGAATATATAAACTCATAAAGCTCTGATCACAGATACAAACTTGCAGAATAGATTCAAATAAGCATAAACAAATCATAACAAATTACAGATTGTATCACTTGTTCTTCTGGATGATTACACAATTGAGTCTCTGTTATACAAAATAAAGAATATTAAAATCTAGTCTTAAAACCCTGGCTTTTGCTAATCTGGCAATGAAAATTGGATCTGGAAGGGTCTCGACCTTTCTGTGTCAACACACAGGCGCCGTCATCGGTCGATATCTTGTCGACGTCGGTCTCTATCGGTTGGCTTTCTGCCGATGTCGGTCTTCAGTCGACCGATGTCGGTCACTGTAGCCCTTTCTCTGCCGAGGTCGGTGTCTGATGCGGATCTGTACGGACCTGTACGGACTTGGTACGGCCGCCAACCTATCTATTCTTAACCCCTGATAGCTGAACAGCCTGATCTCATGAATATAGATTCTAACACAAGATCTATCTCTGTATAACTTATTGGATCAAAACTAAATAAAGAAAATACCTAGAAAGCTCTGTGATAAACTTCTATGTGAAGTTATCTCTCAACCCTGGAATTCTATGATAACTTCTGGGTGAAGCTATCTCTCAGATCTGTATCTCTGTGATGACTTCTGGATGAAGCTATCTCTCAATTTGGCAATAAATCAGCTGATATCTCACAGCCTCTAAATCACACACAATGAAGAGGGAACGTTCTCCACTACAATAGAATCCTGGAACCCTTGGCTCAGTCTTCACAGAAGAATTTCTTCAATTTTTAATAATCAATAATCTATGCATAATCAATAATGGCCTCCATGAGAAACCCTTATACCCTCAAAAGATATGCTTGCCCTAATTAGGGTTTCTTAAATTAGAATTAGGGTTTCTAATTAAAAATAGGCTAAATAATTAATATTTGATTAAATCAATCAAATATTAATATCTCCCTCAATACATGTCGGATCGACGAACCGATCGAAGCTAGTGAATCAGGGAGTGATTCCGCACATAACCATACCATAATAAAGGCACTCCGCTACATATCAAATATCCCTAAAAAGTAGGAGCCCTGGCCAAATATGTCTGAAATAACTTGAATGAACATCAAATGTAGAAATCTTGTGAATCAAAGTCAATTCAAGCTCCATTATGACCCTCTATCCATCCTATTAGCCTACGAAGGTCGTATAATAGGCCAATCATCAAATCTGTCAATGTCCATGAAAAAGGGGACATGACAATAATTGGATGGTGTTCCATCAAGATGCAACACTCCTTTTCTATAAGGTTCATATCTCAAGCCCAGCTTATCTGTAACTAGTTTAGGCATAACTAAATTGTTTGCCCCACTATCCATAATGCATTTATGGATGAGCTTATCTCCCATAATGAGGGTAAGATAGAAAGATGGGGGATTTTTAGACTTGGTGGAAGGTTAAACAATATGATTAGGTGCATTTTTTAGGGCTACACTAATATGCTTTCATGGTTGGTGGGAAATATGGAGTTAGGATAGCTACTCTTGGAGTAGCTCCTTTTGGCCAAGCATATGGAGTACATCCCAAAGGGATATGTTTATTTTTGTGTTCTTCAAGGAAAAAAATATATTCAAAGAGGAGATATTATCCTTTTATTGCATTATTGGATGTGATTTAACTATTTTGGGAATATTGGAGTCTTATTCCTAATTTAGTTAAGGGTTGAGTTAATTAAATCAATAAATAATATTGTAATAATTAAGCCACTAATTTATAAAATTTAATTGTAATTTGAACCTTTCTAAAAATATTAATAAGTGAGGATAAGTGTAACTTAGCTTAAACTAGACTAAGATAGCTGAGATAGGGTCTAAAATATGTTATGTAGGACTATGATAGTGTCATGAATCAAGATTCTGCCTTCATTTTGTGAAAGGATAAGAGCACTGAAATAGGAAACCCTAGGGTCTAGTGTTATAGTCCTCTTCTATTGCTATTATCCTAGAGGCATGAGCTTTCTAGGTTTTTTCCATTATCTCTGTGTGAGATTACTTGTGAAATTTTAGATTTTGGATGTCTACAAAACTCCCTATAGAGATGATTTAGTCTTCAAACCCTAAACTCCATTATGCTTTGATAAACTTTGAGAAAAAGGGGAGGTTTGTGTGTGTAAGATGCACTGAACATGTATCCACTCCCCTTATGTGGGCATGATGCCTACATACAAATACTCTGAAGAGGGATCAAGCCATATGTAGTTCTCCCACTTGATGTGATTTGTGTAATAGTGTATATGAAGATGTAAAATGCTAAACTAGGTGTGCTTCAGGTGGCTAGGGACTAGTGTAAGGATTTGAATAAGCTTGTGGCTGTATTAGATGGTTGTATGTGGAGAATAGGGAAATATGTCTGAGTAGTCTTACTTGTATTCTTGCTTACTTTATGATATTTACCAACCCCTTCTAAATGAACTTTAAATGGGCTTTTATAGAGATTTTTTGGTCATTGGTTGAATGTATTCATGCTAGGTTGACATAATGAGGAAGAGGAATTGAGAGAAAATGGTCACCTAGGCTTAAAATGTGATTGAATAAGAGCACTAAACTCAAACACCCTAAGGTCTAGCACTATAGTCCAAGTGGGGTACTATTTTATTGAGGGTTCAGGGCCTAGAGGGATGGATTTATTATGGGAAAAGTATCCTAGCTGAGCTAGAATCAAGTTTTAGAGGCCTATAGATGATTGGTAAAAAGTAAGAAGGTGTCTAGAGGGGTCATGAGAGCATACAAGAGGTACCTATGGGTTGGGCGTCACAAGATACACTCAAGTTACCAATTTTCATGTTTTATATGACTACATTTTCCCCCCCTTTATTCTAATGATGCAGCAAAGCAAAATACTAGGATAAAGGAAAAGTAGAAAGCGTACCTAAACTTACCTATAAGGGTGAAGAACATGAAGTTGTATGATGTTGGGTGTGTATAGAGAGAGCACATCATGAAGTGTAAATCTATTATGATGCAGATTGATGTTGGATGATGTTAAGTAATGCTGAGTAATGTTAGGTATATGATGTACCAAGAGTAATATCGTGAATAGAGTTGAGTGTTCAATTCCCTAAGAGTGGTTTAAGAATGCAAATACTAGCCCTTTAGATCTATTAATTCCCACTAAGTGAATCTATGTGATCATGCATGTGTTAATCAATGTTTAGATTGTGTATCCAATCCCTCTAAGTAGGTGGCTTAAGAATAAAAAGGCTATCTAGTCCTTTGGCTCCATCATTTCCCTATGAAGTGAAGTTATGAACTAATATCGATATGAAATGTGTGTCATATGAGATGGCTCCTAAATCCCATGAACATTCTATAATCTAATAATGTGGCATGGATAACCAAATGTGTGCTAGAAACTAAGCCATTCTTGGCCACTCAAAAAAGGTGGAGATTATGCTTGTATGAAAGCCACTCTAAAATTGAGCAATAGGCTTCTGTGGAAGCCACTTAGAAATTATGCCAACCACTTGTAGATGGAATAAGGCATGCAACTGCTAATAATACCTGGGTAATGTAATGAACTCAAAAATAAAATAAGTTAAATGTGTCATGCATATTGCCCCAAATCATTGGTGTCTAAAACATGGATTTTGATCTAGAAGTTATAACAACTACCTAATATAAAATTGGAAGTGAGATCCATCATGTCATATATGATGCCCCCTATATCTAGATTCTCTAATAAAAATAATACTAAAACTGTTGATTTTGAATTGAACTGTAGCTAAAAAAAACTATAACTTGTCTTATCTTTCTATTTGTTTCTAGAAAATATGGTTTTTTTTGTTATTTAGACAAGAGCACCAAAATCAAACACCCTTCTATCTAGCATTGTAGTCCAATATTTATGCTATTGTAATGAGCTAATTCTAATGACTATTTTATTACTATCACTGTCTTCCTAGTTTGTTTTTCCTAGTTTAAAGTCTAGATATTATTTTGGGTGTTCTGAAAGCTAATTTTTTTACTAGTAGGAGCTATGATCTCTATGATAAAACCCTTGTTTGTTGCCCCCTCTTTTGAGGGAAGGAATGAAGACCCTAAAATGACTATCCTCAAAAAAAAGATCCCTACAAGTGTGTTATGTTATGAACATACATGATATAGCAATGATAATCGATAAGATATCTCAAGATATAGCATGCTTTGTAATGTAGATTATTAGATCAACAAGGATATGCCTAGATAGATATAATAATGTAATGGCATGTGTAATATAATTAAATAGTAAATGGAAGTCTAGTTAGTTATTAGTTGTTAGTTTTCAAGGAGGGATGGAGCATGATGTCCATCATGGCATCCAAGAAAGCAATTTAATGCATGATGTGGATCATGGCATTGCAAACAATTAAAAATCAATCAAGCAATAAGCGCATAAGGTAAGAAGCAAGAAGCATACAAGAGTGGCCAAGGGGCCAAGAAAATAAGGGACATGGGCACATGTCACTCAAACTAGAAATCAAGCATATAAAGCATGTTTAAATGCCACATATACACATTATTAGAAACAAGCACGGTTGGTGTGAAAGCCACAATCACAAAGAAGAGTATAGGCAAAGAACATTGGAAAATTTCCTAAGGCACACATAAGAATAGAAACAAAGGACATTGGCAAATGTCCTAAGGCACATATAGGAGAAAAAATAAGAAATGAGAAATGCAATCATATCTAGATATGAAAAGAAAGAAAGGAAGGCATGTAAATACTAGAAATACAATCGCATCTAACTAATCAAAATAAGAAGTGAAAGTATGCAAGACATGTAGTACAATATTAGGTATATGCTAAGAAATACACAAGTGTTATATGCTAGTGAAATGGTCATAGAGTAATCTATGTAAGCTAGTAAATAATGTAAATCATCATGATAATTAGAGTATGTGGTGTAGGAAAGACATAACCTAGATGTTTTAGTCATGTAGAAGATGCCCTCCTAGTGGATAAATATGTGTGTGTGTGTGTGTGTGTGTGTGTGTGTGTGTGTGTGTGTGTGTGTGTGTGTGTGTGTGTGTGTGTGTGTGTGTGTGTGTGTGTGTGTGTGTTTTGAATGTAGAATTAGGATGCCCCCTCAATGGGTAGAGTGAAGCAATCATAGATATTGATGTCACTACACACACTCAAATAAGATCAAGTAAAGCATGGTAATATAGATAAATCGATAAATAATAGCATAAAATAGCAAATGTAATTTTATCATGGTAGTAGAAATGTAAAGCATGGATAATACATACAATTGAAATGTTTTTGGTGTTTTTGATTTATTTGAATGTTTTTTTTATTTTGACATATTTTAATGTTTTTGGTTTTTTTACAATATTTGAATGTTTTTAGAGTTTTGATATAAGCTATGTATAACCAATCATAAAGAGACTATGTACAAGTAATATTGAGAAACTATGTACGAGTAAGAAAAAAGAAACAATGTATAAGTAATTTGAAACAAAGTTATATAAAAGTAATTTAAAATAAGAAAAATGTACACAATGATGTAAAAGACTAGATTGGAGGGGGTAAAGGGTCCAAGGATGGAGCTCTCTAGGGACAGATATGGAGGAAGGGATCATGGCCATTAAATGCCTCAAGATCATCATCATAATTATCATCATATTTCATAGATTTTGTATGCATGCTAGCTATCTCCTTAGGTATCAGTAAGATCTATGTTCTTTATGTAGTCAGAGATCTATCACTCATAATGGTGTCATCCTATCAATGGTGAACTGAAGGTTTCTCTAGTGGTGAAGATGCTAAGCCTCCTTCGGGACATTTAACTCTGGTATTATATGGATTTGGTGTAAGTGGTGAAGTTGGTGTTAGTGGTGATGTAATCTAAATAATACCCTAAACTTATAGTTTATTCAATCTATACTATAAAGTTGTACATGAGTTTATATCATGTCCTATGATCCTATGAAAAAGATAAAATGGGTATCCATCTTACCATGATAACTTGCTAATAGATTTGTGTCATATTGTAGGTAGTATGATTAATCCACAATCAAGCAACATCTATAGTATAATTTATGGTTGATGTTGTGTGTTACCTGCTTGAATCTAAATGATTGGGTCTATATTTTTAGAGGTAACCATGTGAACTATATGTGCCAAGTTATTTTTCTATGGCCATGAATGTGGAGTGTATATTGAGAGTGTAGTTGGATATGCTAAGAGTGACATAGGATGTGTAATGAGAGCTCTAAAGTCACCTTGGTACTCTCTTGGGCCAATTGGTGTAAAGCTCAATCCACATAAATAGTCATCTATGAGTGTGGCTATCATATCATCATTTTAAGTAGTCTAAAAATCTATATCAACATCATGTACATATGGTAACTCAAAACTTACCACAAGGGGTAACTATGATATGAGAGTCTCATAAGCTATAGAAGTAGAAGATGATGATGTTGTAAGAGTATCTATAACTATTGGAGTAACTATAACTATCAGAGGACATGTATCTACAAAATCAAATGGTATTATTGGAACTATTGTTGATTATTGTATAATTATAATAGTTATAGGAACTATGATTGATGGAGTAGCTAGAATGACTGAAGCTGCTATGATTGGCTGAGTATCTAGAGCTAAGGACATAAATATAAGTGGACTGTGAGATGTGCTAGTCTCTCTTACTTCATATATATGTATATGATCAAGAAAAATGTGATGAGCTGGTGACTAAACTATGATATGAGGTATCCTATTTGGTGAAATAGTCAAAGATGACTCTGTAATTTGATAATATCTAAAGGGTTAGTTATCTGTTGGGCATGTGTATAGCTATGCTTCATGGAGAAACTTAACACATTGATGAAGAGTAGAAGTAACTACCCCCATAGCATGTATCTAAGATCATCCAAGTAAAATATTATAATGAAGAGGATATGGCATGACCTGAAACTATGTAAAGAGGATTTTAGACCCTACCATGATATCCAAAGCAATGGTGCCCAAAGTTTATCATGGTATATCATCAAATCATCTGATATTATTATATGTATTTTTCATGGATGCCATATATATGCCCATGGTATTTAAAAATTTAATATTACATATATTAAGTCTATAACCACTATCAACTAGAACTCTCTTAATTGTGTTGTTTTTTATTTGAGTTTGTATGAATAGTGATAAATTTTGATCAATAACTATCTGAGATGGCATGTCCTCATAATCAATATAAATAGCATCTTCTATAGTTTTCAATGTGTTGACCACTAATGCAAAATAAGAAGGCTCTAAATTAATAGGCATAAAATTATGAGTGAGTGCCTAATAAAGAATGTCCTTGAACACATTTGCTTTCTGAAGTAGTTCTAACATAAAAAATTTAGCTGGTGTGTTTTTTAGTTGATCAATAATATCATATGCCTTGTGTGGATCTGCCTACGAAAGTTGATTGGGCCTGGGATGGGAAGAAATAGGAGGATGTTGGGTCTCCTGACTAGGTAGGGGAGGCATAGTAGCACACCAAGTAATAGCTCTAACCACATGATCTACTAGTTATATAGGACTAGTAGTAGCTATGAGAGGAGAGTGAAGATAATCAATAGGTCCAGGTGGTGGAGGGACATAGGGTGTCAACTAATCTCTTTGGCAATGGGTATAGACCTAGGGAAGAGTAAAGTGGACCATGAAACATAACTCATCATGGGATAAAGGTTCCAAGGGAGGTGAGGCAAGAGTTATCTTAACATGTTTATCAATAAATCTCTTAATACCATCCCATATTATAAAAACTAAGCATGAAATGCAAAGAATGAAGATTTGCACTAACATACAGTAAACTTTATCATTCATGTACATGATAAGAATGAGTATGGTCTCCTTATTATTTGTAAGAAATATGTGTAAATAAGTGAGATCCATTTTTTCATTTATCTGAAATGTAATTTTAGATGTAAGGTGATACCTCAAGCAAACAAAGCGGCCTAGTATATGCAATTAGGGTTTTGAAAAATGATATTTTTAAAATTATTAAGGAATTTTCAAATTTAATGTGAATTTCTAACTTAAATATGTAGGTAAAAAATCAAAAAAATATTGGAAAACTCTTAATTTAAAGGGACCTTGTATATGCCACTAGGGTTTGGAAGAAAATTATTTTTTTTAAATTACTATGGAATTTTAAAAATTAAATTGAATTTCTGATTTAAATAGGTAAGTAAAAAATCAAAAAAATATTAGAAAATTTGTGATTTAAAGGGACCTAGTATGTGCAACTAGGGTTTAGAAGAAAAATATTTTATCTAAAATTACTATGTAATTTTAGAAATTAATGTGAATTTATGATTTAAATATGCAAGTAAAAAATTAGAAAAATATTTATAAAATTATCAAAAAAGAATTCCCTAGGGTTTTTAGGGTTTTTGTGCACAAATGAAGTAAGTCGAGTTCACCAAATGATTTAACTATTTTGGGAATATTGGATTATTTTTCCTAATTTAGTTAAGGGTCTAAGTTAATTAAATTAGTAAATAATATTAAAATAATTAAGCCACTAATTTATATAATTTTATTGTAATTTTAACCTTTCTAAAAATAGTAATAAGTGAGGAGAAATGTAACATAGCTTAAACTGGACTAAGATGGCTAAGACAGGGTCTAGAATCTATTGTGAAATATTGTGACAGTGTTGTGAATCAAGATTTGGCCTTCATTTCATGAAATGATAGGAGCACCAAAATAGAACACCCTAGGGTCTAGTGTTATAGTCCTCATCTACCACTATTATCTTAGAGACTTGAGATTGTTGGGTTTTGTCTGCTATCTCTATATGAGCCTATCTATGAAATTTTGGATGTTAGATGTCTACAAATATCTTTGTAGAGCTAATTTAATCTTCAAACCCGAGACTCCATTATACTTTGAAAAAATTTGAGAAATAAGGGGGTTAGTATGTGTAAGATGCACTAAACGTGTATCTACACCCCTTTTGTGGGCATGCTACCTACATACCAATACTCTAAAGAGGGATCAAGACACATGTAGTTCTCCCACTTGATATCTTTTATGCAATAGTGTATATGAAGATGAAAAATGCTAAACTAGATGTGCTTGAGGTGGTTAGGGACTAGTGTAAGGATTTGAATAAGCTTGCGGTTGTATTGGATGGATGTATGTAGAGAATAGGGAAATATGCCTGAGTAGTCTTGATTGTATTCTTGCTTGCTTTGCAATATTTACTAACCCATTCTAAATTAACTTTGAATGATATTTTATAGATATTTATTAGTCATGGGTTGAATGTATTCACACTAGGTCAACATAATGAGGAAGAGTAATCAAGAGAAAATGGTCACATGGGCTCAAAATGTGATTAGACAGGAGTACCAAACTCAGACACCCTAGGATTTGGCACTATAATCCAATTTTAGTGCTATTATCTCGAGGGTATGGAACCTATGGGGATGAATTTATTATGGAAAAAATAGCTTAGCTAAGCTGGAATTAGGTTTTGGAGACCTATGGATGACTAGGAATAAACAAGGTGTCTAGAAGGGTCATGAGAACATGCAAGAGGGACCTATGGGTTGGGTGTCACAAGCCACACTCAAGTTACCAATTTTCACATGTTATATGACTATAGGAGGAAATGTATTACCTTAAGTTTGTGGCAATGGTGGTTTTACCACCTTTCCCAAATTCTAATTTTGAAGAGGTACAAGACTTGTAGAGTTTGCCACATTTACATCCATACCTTGTTACCTTGAAGGGGGGTTTGTTAGAGGTATATCCACATATTGATCATATCTCAAATATCTCTTCTTTTACCTTATGTTAGATGCAACTAAGGTGCTCTAATTTAGGACAAATTTACATTTGGTAGTTCATAAAGCTTGCTCCTGAATTACTACACTTTCCACTTGTTTTTGCTTGCATGAAGTTATCATATTTTGATGTCAAGTAAGGATTATTATCTCCTTGAGCCACAAAAGTTTTACCTTCCCCATCATTAGTGTTCATGTTCTAAACTTGAGGTTTCCCCCAAGAATTTGGCCATTATTCTCCTTAAACTAAGATATTATGGATTGAAACCATGGATCTTGAGGTGGGAGTAGAATTCGGATTGTAGGCATTAAGTGACCCATTGAAATTATCTTAACCTTGTCCCCTCCCTTGACCATTATGTTGAGGTGTGAATATATTTCCTTATGGAAGGTTATAGTAGGGGTTTTGATAAGCTCTAATATGTTGATTTGATTTCCTAGTTAAAGCTTCTAAGGCCTTATATTTTGCTTGCCAATCAATTGCATCATCTAATTTAATTAGAGAAACTTTAGACTTTCTATTTGGATTTGGAAATGGATCAAGGGTTGGAGTAATATTAGGCATGTTAGGCAAGATAGGCATTGTAGGGAGTTTACCAACTTGGATTAAACTATTCTCAGCTCTAATAACTTCATCATAGGCATCAAGTAAGGTATATCCACCCATGAACTGCAATATGATAGCTATATCAGCCCCAATGGCTCTAAGGTAGGTTGGGAAAACAAAAAATTTAGGGGGTCTCATGGGAGGTGGAATCCTATTCCATGTCCTTTGGAGAATTTCATTAAAATCATGCATGTATTCTTTAGGCCCTCTTTGGATGATATTTAGCTAATGGATCAGTGATGTATGATCACTCTTATCCTCAAATCTTTGAGTTAACAACTCTCCAAATTCATCCCACATAGTAATACATCCTCCTAGAAAGTTTTTATACCAATAAAGGGATTTTCCACTAAGGGACATGGAAAGCAATATAATTTCTATATTAATCTCTTTGATAATATAGAAATTACAAAAGTTGGATATGTATCTAATGTTTTCACTTGGGGTGATAGGACCTTCCCCATTGAAAGTACGGACATTCTTGGTCGTATTGCGAGGGATATCATCATAAACAACAAGGTTCATGGGATTTTTAGTATTAAAAGATGGGAAAGCATGTTGCCTATCCATGTTATCTTCAATCTATTCTTCACTCTCTTGCTCTTCTTGACTTTCAAAATCTTCCAACTCTTCAGGCTCTTCCTCAAGATTTTCAAGTGTTAAGAAAGGCTCAGGGTACTAAAATTTTAGAGGAAGCTCAGGATGAGGGAGTAGATTTGAATAATGACTACCTCTACTAGGAACTGATCAAGTATTGACCATGAAGCATTAAAAAATGAGAAACTAGTCTATAACCAAATGTTGTAACTTTAATAGATTCACCAAATGTTGAGTAGGAAACACTTATGTAGTTATGATCTTGCCAAAGCCAGCATTCACCTTGATAAGAAGTGCTTGGGAAAGTAATCCCATCTGGCATGATAGAACTATTGTCACTCAATTTTGAACCATTGGAGAGGTAGTTCAAGCCTACTTCAATTGAGTGAAATAATGGGATTACCCCTAGACCTATGGTTTTCTATAATGGGGTTAAACCTCTAAATTGAAGGGATAGTTCCCTTAATATGTCTATTTAAGCTCATCACCTATGCTAATAACTTGTTGGGATCAAATTAGAAATTTTTCATGTCTATAAATCAATCCTAACTCAGAGAAGATAGATCATACTTACACTTTTGACTAGGGAAACATTAGATAATTAGGGACCTGGCCAATATGGGGATCTATTAGACCTAATTAGGGTATCTCTTATCATAATACATAATACTAGGGAGGGTTCCAAATCCTCCAGTCAAGCATAATCATGCATTAAACCTAACTAGGTCCTATGTTTTATATTCACTAAACTAATAACAAGTAAATTAAAGTCTAATCTAGTGCTCACCAAAGTTTATGACACAGAGTGGGGGTAATAAATAATAAAAATAAACATGCATAGAAAGGCATATACTCACGTCAATGTATATGAAATCCTAATGCATGGAAGAGAAATACAAATTCATGTCTATCTACTCTTACAAAGTAGGAATAAAGTTAAGAATACTTACCTTTGAATATGAACCCATTGAGCCTAAATCTCTTCCTTGGCCAAGGTTCTTGTCAAGAGGTTATTTTGGTATGTAGGTATGACAAGGATAAATCAGCGCTAGGCTACACAACCTATCAATTCATTCAAAAGACTTCTCCATAATATAATATTTGTATCTCTAAATAAAGTATGAAACCCTAAGCTTGCTCTTCAAGTAGAATGGTGGATAAGTAGATGTGTAATATCTCTTACTTCTTCTCTTATCTAAATAATGGCAAATTTATCTTGTATATATAGCTGGATTTAACTCTAAGCCCTTCTAAAAGTTTTGGCCAATAGGGTCAACCAATAAACCTAGTATAACTATGGATAAAAATTCACTAGGTCAAGGGCTAGGTCAGCCAAGAGCCAACCTAGACACTAAATAAATTTTACCCAAAATAGGATAGGGTCAACCCAATTGACCTAGTATAGTGAATAGTCGAAAGGGGCTTAAGGTTAGGTAAAGGGGGAAAAAAGGTAGAAAATTATTGAAGAGTGTGCAATAGAGAATAAAAATATAAAGGGAATGTTTTTTAGGAGACAAGTGTGTAGATAACAAGTGGAAAAAGGGATAATAATATTACAAAGCACCAATGGTCTGCTTACCCCTTTCCTAGTGCACCCCTTAAAGTGTGCACTCAAAGAGATTGAGACTTGATGGGTTCCTACAAGATAAAGAGTGGTAATAAGTGATAAAAGTTTGAAAATAAAATGTGTAGATATATTCCCCACTTGAAGTTCATCATGTGTCATATAAGTGTAATAGGGGATGGTGCTTTAGGAATAGAACATGACGACACATAACATTGATGTTAAGTAAAGTGTAGTAAGGAGAAAATAAGATAAATGAAAGGATAGAATTGAAAAACACATACCTTTACTTACCTTAGTGTTTTGGATAAAGGAGATTACAAGATATGTGATGACTTACAAATGTGAAAAACATTAGGAGAAACTATAGATATTAGTGCAAAAAATAGCTAAAATTTGAAAATTTTGGAATATAGGCATATTTTATTGGAAAGGATTCTCTATGACATCATAATTCTAGAAAATTTTAAGGTTAGAAAAATGGGTTAGTAAAAATAAAGATATGAGCAAAATGGTAAATATTTGAAAGGTAGAAATTTTTAAAAAGTAAGTTTAAATAGGTTGAAAGGGAAGTCATTTAGTTATTTTTGACTTGTGTGTGAGAGAAAAAAGAGCTTTAAGAGACCAAATGAAAGGCAATAGAGATAGGACGGTGAGGGGATGACTATCAAGATGAGAGGAATGCCCAGTGACAATAGTAGGTGTAGCATAGGTAGGAAACTAAGAATTTCAAAATTGTTTTTGAATATTTTATTGAAATTAAATATTTTACAAAAATTTGTAATTCAGAGCAATTTAAGGAACTGAAATGATCCCAAAAAAGTTGTTAAGGGTAGTAAAAACTAGAAGGGGAAATTAGTTAAAAGGGATAGGATTAATAACTATTGGAAGGCATTTATTATAGGTAAGGAAAGGGTTTGGTAGGTAGAAAAAACTAGGTTGACCCAATCGACCTAGTAGGCTAAAAATGCGAAATCTACACTACTGACTTAGTAGGTGTTTGTTGACTTAGTTTGTTTTACATGTTATCAATTTAGTACATTAATACTAAATTAGTAGGTTCAACCTAGTTGGTGAAGTTAACCCAATCAAAATGAGGAAAATTTGGTCAACCTAGTGTTTGACTAAGTGACCACAATAGTACAAAAATGCATGAAATAGGCCAAAATAGTGTTATAAATGCCTATAACACTTAATTGAGTACTAAAATGGTTTATTAGGGTAAAAATAGGTCAAATTGGTCAAAATTGGATATATTAAGGCAAATTAGGCTTGGTTTTATTTAAATTTTGAAAATAATGTATTTTGATAATAAATAACATGGAAATCTAATACATCTTTTGTTGTTTGATGGTTGAATGGGTATCTAAGATTTTGGAGATTGGTGGATGCATCATGGATCCTAGACCTCTTAGAATGATTGACAGTTGAATATTGATCGAGATTGGCTATATTAGGTCTATGAGGGATTATGGATATGTGTCAAGTCCTATTGAGTTTTGATCTAATAGTCATGTTCATGGGAGCCTAGGAATGATTAACTAACACATTTAGATGGGAGGTGGATGGGGATACCATTGAGGTGGGTATCACCCTAGAGGACATCCATGAAATTTTTGGACTACCAATAGGAGGTATGTCCATGATTATGAGATTACTAGATGGATAAGAGGAGAGGAGAGCTTTAGTCACGTGGGCAATGGGCTCATATATGATATATCTCAAGCTGAAAGTTAGCCTATTTGACATTTATACATCTCAAATTATGTATATTTAGAAGGTATTTATGGGACTTATGATATCATGGGTGATGTGTCATAAGTTGGATGGCAAGGTACCATTGTATGTGATAGCCTTATGCCAAACTATTTTAGAGCATGCGGCATTGTATGATTTATGTTATGTCATCTAGGTCCAACTTATGCATAACACGTATGGGATGTTATCAAAATGGAAAAAGACCATGGGGATAATTATTTTTCTAAGTTATTAAATATATGAGAGGTTTATGATGTATCAACCAACTGGGTTACCCCATGTGGTCAATGATCAGTTTCTTTGGGTAAAAGGGTGTTGGTAAGATCAAATAGCATAGGTTATATCCCATTTGCTAGCACTATAGGTAGTTAGGTGGGAATACATTATGTGATAGCTATATAGACACATTGTTATGGTATGGCTGAGTTGGGAGATAGTGGTACCAATATTGGCATGGACATAGATTATAGGTCACTCTACCTAGTGGATAGAGATGCATCTAGTGGAACAAGTACCAAGATAGATGGTACTCCCTCACTTATTATCTCTAATAGTGGTGCCCACTTTATAGGCTAGGCATATGAAATAGCCAAGGGGGAGAGGAGGATTAGGGCCACTAGTTACTAGGTCAATGATTAGACCATGGTGTGAGAGACCATGGACTGGTTGAGCATGACATTTGACTAATAGAGAGGATATAGATGTGGATGTAGGTGTACCAAAATTACCACCACTAGCACCATAATAGTAATATAAATGAACACCTTAGTTTCACCATCAATAGAGACATCATCAATAAGAGAGAGTAGAGATAGTGGTCATCCTAAATGACCCATCAGGTAGGTCAGGATAGAGTTGGGTGATAGAGGTACCACTCAGGCATAGATTGAGATGGGCATGAGTGGTGACCCTAATATTTGATTTTTATTAGGGACCTATAGATGACGTAATTGGAAGATGCACTAATGGATAGACCATGCTTGATGTTCATGTTGATGGTGAGATGGTAGTAGGCAACATTCAGATAGGTAAGGAATAAATGGTTGAAATTTGCTTAAGTTATTTGAGATAGATTAAAGATAGATATATTTTTGAGAAATATATATGATATGATATCTACCTAGTTTGAATTTTATATATCCTATAGAGGAAGATACCAAATGGGGATCATGGGTGATGGGATATTTTCCATGAGATCTTTGATGAGGTACTGATACCATATAACCCTACGACATCGGAGGATCTTATGATAGTGTATAACCTAGAGATCTAGTTCATACTAGTAGGAGAGGCTATGAGGAAAGTATGGGTGTGTAGGGAGGATCCATAAATACTAGTAGGGGTGGGAGTGGGAGAGGCACAGGTATGGTAGGCCTTGGCTTAGTAGAGAACTATGCATACGGCTACCATGACCCACCTAGTATAGATACAGGACCAGGTGGCTAACCTAAAAGGATAGGTGACAAGTTTGAGATCTCATAAATCTTATTTATAGCATACTATTTAGAGGGGACTATCCAAGGCATCTATGGGTAGCTTGGCTAGGCCAAAAGATAGATAAGATAGAGCTTAGTCATAGATCTAGGATGATGCATATTGTTGTAGTTTGTAAAACACATGATATATATAGATATCTCATTTTGGAAGTTGGATATTGATCTTATGTGTTTGTATGATGGTTGTGGGTGTGGATGCTTGGATATATTTCTTTCTAGCATATGTATTTAGCTTTTGTTGTATATTTTATAGGAAATATATGAGTTGTGGTTTCTTTTCTAGAATTATGTATGACACATACATGGTTAAAAAGAAATAGGCAAAAAACATTTTGGCTAAGTATAATCAATCAAAATCAAAATATACTACACACTATTTCACTTTGAGAAATGTGTAATAATAAGAAAATGACTAAGTATAAGAAACCAAATAATGGTAAACAAGATTGCAAAAAGTTTGTTTTTAAACCAAGAGAAATATTGGTACTAAATTAAAATAATTAGAATCACACTAAATCATGTTGGGAAGTATGAAAGTAATGTAGTAAAGTGGAAAGCATGTGAAATAATAAATGGTATAAAAATAAATCAATTAAGTTATTCAATCATACTAAATTACACTAGGAAGTATAAATGATAAACAAAATTGGCAAAATTGGTCATAAATTAATCACACTAATTCAAATTGGGAAGTATGAAAATTTCAATAAATGGTTGGACTCTTAAAAACAATCAAAAAATAAGAATATAAATGTGAAAGGTAATGAAGTAAGCATAAAAATTACTAAATCAAGATGGGAAGTATGTCAATGATGTGTAACTTCATAATCAATCACATCTTATCTCATATTTGACACATGTAATTTTGTTGTGACTTGGATTATTAAAAAAATTTGTGAAGAAAGCCAGGTCCTATCCATGATCTTACACTGTAACACATAAAGGGAACACCAATGAGGTAAAATGTGAAAATTTGGTAAAAAGGGGTGTTGGTAATAGGAATGTGAAATTGTGGTAATTTGTGAGGAAGGTCAAGTCCTATCCATAGTCTTATAATGCAACTCACAAATGAAATCCCTAGGGGAGCGATCAGTGAAAAAAATAATATTTCTCAAGGGGAAATATTAGGATTGTAGGGAGTGAAAAAAAGAATGTAAAAATCATAATCTAGGAATCGTATGAGAAGACCTTAGGATATAGGAGGCATACTAAGTACATGAGAAGACACTAAGTGACTAAAGACCATTAATTTACAAAGGAAACTTTCACTATAGACACAAAGTTGTGTAGGTAGATAAGCATGCTATTAAGATCAACTCATAAAGGTATAATGGTATAAGAAAATAAAAATTGACCTACCTTCCCATGATGTGTTCCCCATTCCTTGGGATCCCTTACAGAGTCATCGGTATACGTGAAGATTGGGTACTTGCATAAAAAAATAGGTATCACTACAATATTTTTTTATTCTCCTTTTCAAATTTATTGTACTGCACCGCAATAGACCTCAGCTCTATCATGAGGCCAACTATGGAGTTTGATCTTTGATTATAAAAAGGAGATGTGTTTTGAATCACATCTTTTAGTGTGATTTTATTTTTAAGAACTTTGAAATGCTTTTGCCTTTTGTATCATTACCTTTTATTAAATGATTTAGCTTTTGAATGTTTTTAAGACTTTTTAAGATTACTTCTCCATATGGACATGGAATGACCAATCATGAGAGATAGAGTGATACACACAAATTAGCTTTAGGATTTGGCTAAAGAAAGCTAAGTAACCAAATACAAGGCTGACTAGAGCACTTAGGCTTAACAATGAACCAACATGTTGTCTCAAGTCTCAACCATGTATATGCTTAGTTTATGAAAAGGGAATAAAGGTGATCCAAAGTGGACCAGTGAAAGGAGATTATAATGAGATTAATTGGTTTCTAACTGATCACATGGTAAATAAGGAATGACTAAAGGGAAATAGGTTTATATAACTAATTCATAATGATAATTATCCATGTATATAGAGATAAGAAAGAAAGTAATCATGAAAAGAAAATAAGGGAATCTTTTAAGAAATAAACTTAAGAAGAATAAAAAGTTAATGATAAAGAAAAAAAAACATAAATGACATTATAAGCAATATAAAGTGTGAAATTAAAGGACACCATGTAAGATATATAACAATTTGACACAATGTCAAATGATATAAAAAAATAGATAAAGATAAAATTGGAGCATGCACATCTAATCCAAATGAAAATGTAAGAACACCATGCATGTGCTCATTTATACATTTACCCACACACATTATCCAAAACATCTGATAAGTCTCTATGAAGTTGGATGCAATATGTAGTTAATGTCTCATATATCCTCATTGAAAACTAGGAAAATACTTCACATCTAATCTCCTTAATAGAAAAGATAGGAATGCTTAATGGATCATGCTAAGGAGGGATATCAACCAAGGGATTATGAAGAGAATGCATGAGGGTGGACTCTACTAGAGATGAATGGATCATCAATGGATAAGGATCCATAGGTGAGGGACTCACAAGTGGAGAAGGATCCATAGGTGAGGAACTCACAAGTGGAGAAGGATCCACAAGTGAGGGGAGGTCCACGGGTGGAGGATTCATGGGTGGAGGAATAGGAGGTGAAGAAGGGACCATGAGATGGGATGAAACCACAAGAGGTAAAACCATGGGAGAAGAAGGGGGAGCCTTACTATAAGAATGACCTATGGTAGGAATGATAGAAGGTGAAAGAATGGGGATTTTAAGGTGTTGCTGAAAGATGTGGTAATGATCGATATGATGGGTGCCACATTTGGTGCTAAAGACAATACACCTCTCCATACTTAGGAATATACTCAAGTAGTACCTTCAAGGGAGGTATGGCCTTGTCTAAGGAATGAGGGGTATAAGGATGCAAAGTTTCAATATATTATCATAGCTTATGATAATGAATTGATGAATGGTTAGCTATTCCATGGAAGCAATAGATACACCTATGAGTAGGCTTGGTAGAGTTACTCATAGGAGGAGGTGTAACAGAATTAGAAGAAGTTTAGGAAGGATCATTGGCCCATTTAGTGGGCAATAGATCCATCTATGGTAAAGGAAGCAAACCATCACCAAGAGAAGGTGGTGGTGATGAAGGGACTAGACTAGGCTCGATGAAAGAAGTGATGGGATTAGAAGTAAGAATAGACTTAGCTAAATTAGGAGTAGGAATGGGATCCAAAGTATGATCTACTAAGGGAGGTATAGGGTCTATATAAGTTTTAAGGATAGTTTCATGTATCTCAGGGATAAGCAGGCTATAGGGGTCCATGGTACCTAGAAAAGTGATAGGGCCTAGTCATAATATGATCAATAAGAATACTTATATGATGTTCTTCAAAAATTAGAGGTGTCCACACCATCTCTACCCTATAATAAAGAGGAAAAAATTTTAAATTAAGAACTACATATGATGTAATATTGGAAGATATACTAAAATACTAAAGCAAAGAGGAATAATAACAGATAATCTTAGCATCATAGGCCTAAATAAGACCTCCTAAGAATGGATTGTCTAAGGTTTAACCATCATCATAATTAGGTATACAAATATCAATGACTTAATTAGGGATGGAATTGTCATCTGATGAGGTGTGATTAATGGAATGTCAAGTCTTAGTTAAGATAATGAGGATGTCATTATAAGGAGTTTGATGAGAATGAGGTTGAAAAGAAGCAAGAAGCTAAGAGATGAGATGAGGTGAGATATCAGAAGTTTTAATCCTGAGATGATCTCATCAAGGTAATCATCATCAAAATCTAGGAGGTTAAGGGGAATATTCCCAATAAGTTCAAGATGATCATTGTAACCTCGAGTGGAATTGATGAGAAAGTTAAATCATTGAGACTCATGAAATGTAACACTGGGCAAAGGTTCAAGTGTAGGAATCTTGAAGACACCATGGTTTTGGAATTGTTCAAAATTCTAAGTGTTGGTCTCACCTTGAATCCTATAGATAGATCCATTATGAGGGAATTTAATACGTTGACAATTGGAAGAAGCAACTATTCTCATATGGTGAGTCCATGTCCTACCAAAAAAAATGTTGTAAGATATAGGAAAGTTAAATATCATCACCTTTATGTGAATGGTGATAGGTGGGATGGTAATGGGAATCCACACATAACATAAAGGAGGCATTTACCTTCGATCATAGCCTTGACATGTGTTACATCTAGATTTGAGATTTCATTAGTAATATCTAAGGGTTTTATTAATATCAATAGATGAAACATAAGTGTTGAAACCCTTATCAATCAAGGCATGCTTGACTTAGATATCACTAATTTAGACACAAATGAATAGAGGAGGATCATCCGCATGAAGTAGAATCTCATCAATAATGATGGAAGTGATGGGAAACTTGAGGGAAAGAGAAGTTTCCATTGTTTTATCAACATGTATGGACATATCTTTGTATTGTTATAATATGTTATATTCAGATCCAGATAAGGTTGCTTCATGTCTTGCTAGGGGAGGATGAGGGATGTTCATTTTGAACAAAAATTTCATGAGATGGTTTTGATGACGTGGAGAGGTTCTCATAATCTCAAGAAATAGAATTTGGGATGGGATATTAGTGAGTTCCATGATGGTATCCCACTCACCATAACCCATAAGAAGGTTGTTATAAATAAGTGCATAGTGTTGAAGGAGATCCTTAGAAGGAGGAACTAAAGTACATTGGAATTTATGATGATAATAAGTAGAAGGTTTTAAAAAGGTGGTAAATTATGTTGAGAACATGAAGTAGTTGATGCAAGTGTGGGTTGATAATTTCTAAAGGAAATGTTAATAGAGGCTTGAGTGTCATCAGTGTTATGTAAATAAGAAGGAAGGATGGTAGAAATAGTATGAGAAGTGTTATTCAAAGGAGGATTTGAAATTGATTCATCAAAATTTATAAGGTCATCTTTCCCCAACTCATTTAAGTGAATTGGAGAAGAATCTTGGATAACACAAAATGTGCAAGACAATGGAGGTGTGTAGATAGGTTGAGGATCAATGAAAGCAACAAGCCTTCACTTATTACTCATATTAACCATATTCTCTTTTGGAGTTGGGTCAATAAGATTATCTAAATTATTGGTGGAAGGGGTGGACTTATCTTGGTTATCTTAGTGATTTGGAAGAGGGTCTTTATAGATGGTCAAATGAGCATTAGTTTGATTCAAAGCTTGAGATTTAGTATTTATTTCATGGGATTTGAAATCAATGGCATAGGCTTATTGGTATTTTTGAATGATAGAATCATGGTCAAAATTGGGACCAAGAATAAAATCCATAGCTAAATTAAGAATCTACCTATGGTCTCATGAGAATGACCCAAACTAGCATGAAACCAACAAAATTTATTGACATCATACCAAGATTTCATAGGATGAATGGGATCAAGTTCTTATGGTAGAGGCCTAGGTAGAAATTTGAGTAATTCAATTGAGGATAAATGTTTGTGAATATTGATGTTATTAGGTGAATATAACTGAGGATTGGTGAATTATTGAGAAGGGGGAGCTGGTTCCAAAGGTTGGTTAGGAACAATAGCTTGAATAGTGTGAATGGTATCATAAGAGTTTGTGACACCATCATTGGTAGCATGATGATTCTTATTCTTAAGTAAGATATGAGTACACACAGAAGGTTGGGGTAGATCAAATTGATGCATAATGAAATCTTGGCATTTATCTTGGTTAATAGCCTCCTCTAAATTATTTAGAGAGAGAGTACCGACCTGATATTGCAACTAGTGAAAAAGAGCATTGGTAAAGAGATGGAAAAGGTTATCATTGGCCATGTTATGTTCACATTTTTTGGACAATGTTTTCCACCTTTTAACTTAAGCTTGGGTAGTTTCATTTTAAAGTTTCTTATAATTAATAAAATGGGCCAAGGTATTCTCAAGAAGATCACTAGTTTGGAACTCTTAGACAAGAGCATTTACTAAATCTTCCAACTAGTAATAGAATGAGTTTTAAATTGGTTTTACCAATATAACGCATCACCCTTGAGATTTTTGGCTAATATATTGGTAGTATCAAAGGTATTTAATTTGACCCAATCTTTATAAAGATTTCCAAATGTTTTTAGATAAAGAGTAGGATCAGTTGATCCATTGTAAGAAATGGTAGGGGTGATACCTCCTAAATCAATATTAGCAATTTGAGATGTAAGAGGCTCATTTTGAAGATGATTAATTATCTTGTTGACAAGAGGAGGTGAAGATATGAGATTACCATGAGAATACCAAAGAGGAGGTGGGGGAACATTTTAATTATGCATGCCTCATAGCATCTGTTGAGGGTGGGTTTGAAGATGGATACAATGGTTTTGAATTTGCATCATTTGATTTGTATTATGATCTTGATAATTATTCATTTGATTAAGCATTTGTAATAAAATTTGGTGGGTTTGAGTTACATTTTTGGTATTATTTGAAGCATCAGCATTGGAAGTAGTGGCTTGGGTACCACTATGGGTGTTAGTAGGATCTTGAAAAGAGTTATTAGAATATGAGGCACTAGTGGAAAATTTTGCTTTTGTAGAAAAATATGGAGTGATTAAGGGATAATAAAATGAAGTACTAAATTCATGATTACCATGGGTAGAAAATTATGCACTAGTGTGATAATTAAGGAGAGTGGGTCATGGGAGAGGCCTACTAGCTATAGAACCTACCATATTAGTAGAGATACTAGGTATGGAGGTAGAAGAAATCAAAAAATAAGAAGCCATGGTATGAGAAGGGGTCAAAATAGAGGGAAGATGTTGAAAATAAAAGAAATGAGTATCCTTAAATCCATGTGAAAATATGGAAAAAGGTGAATGAGTTTCTTCAACTTGACCATTAATCATGATATGGTAAATGATATAAGGATCCTTTCCTCAATGTTAATTAAATTCAGAGATAAAGAAAAGAATTTTAGGGGTATACTCTAATTTGGGTTGATCTTCAAGTGAGAAGAGAGGATTACATAGTGAAGAGGAATAAGGGGTCCCATAGTTCATTGTGTGATTGGGTATATGAATCTTACTCTCATCCAGGAGAGGAGCCCTAAACTACTTATGGGAGACCCTATGAGGGTTGGTAAAACTTGTCATATCTATTGAATTCAACTCATTTTTGTCTTTAAACAAGAATTTCATGATGAAGGGAAGGGATCAATAAATCAAGAGTGTTAAAAAATAAAGGAAATATGAAGAGGCAGATAAGAGTAAAGAGTCTACTAGGTTGACCTAGTACTAAAAAAAGGGTCTAAAATTTGAGAAAATAGGGATACAAGGTCGAGTGGGACAACCTAGTTTTGTAACCTAAACAGAAAATAGGAAAAAAAAGATACAAAGTCTATAGATTTGACCTAGTTCTATATCTTGAGGGGCAAAAAATAATACTATGTCGACAAGGTTGACTCAGTATTATAGATAGGGAAAATAGATAGTTTATAAGAGACTGTATCAAGTAGAATGACTATATACTGAAACAATAAAATGTTTCCAAGTAGTTGTGAAAGTAAGAAGTAAAGAGAAACACACAATCAATTGGCTTGATGAAGATAATCCAATTGAGTCACATAAAACAAAACCTTGCACCAATGTTGGCTAATGTAAGTTTTTACAATACAACATACCATTGAACAAAGCGCAAGAAATCAACTTGGAAAGTAAATGCTAAGTGGTCATCTTGAATGTTTTTATATTATTAAAGTATGATGTTATATGTGATAGGGAAGTTGGATGTAATAAAAGAACTTAGAAAGCAATCTACGAATGGTTTCAAGATGTTTAGGCTAAAAGGGATCTATGTTGGTAATGGTACTAGCTTACTATTGGGGCCTACCCCCTCACTTCACACATTGTATTAATAAGGGTATCAAGTGATTTCCCAATAAATACCATTAACCACATGTTTATACTTAGATATAAAACCAAGTCAGCTTCTCCTTTGGTGATGAAATCCAATTAGGTAGGCCTTGGGTAGACAATTATTTAAATGCATTTTAAGATTATGTGATTTGGTAGTGTGTGCATAAAAGATAAAAATCATGAAACTAAATGGTATATTGAAAAACCACCTAATTGTATTATATGATCTATTCTAAATATGCAAGCAACTAAAAATGAAAGTGTGATCTATTTACTAGCATATAAGTGTTAATTTTGTCTTCAAAACATAGTACAATGTTGGTTTAGACAATAGGGTATGCAGATATTATAGAAAAAAGTTGATAGTGTCATTATTGTACAAATGAAGCAAGTATATATTAAAAAATTACATTGACAATGTCGACCTAGTTTTCTAGATAAAAGATAGAATACAGATCTAGGTCGATAGAGTAGACCTAGTTTGTTGTATAGGGGTAGTTTTAAAGACTACAAACTATGAAAAATAGAACTATAATGAATAACAAAAATGATAGAGAAAGAGAGAACGAAACCTTGACCAGTTGGAGGATGTAGATTAAAATGAGATTGTTATTGAAGTGTCTTGATTTATACTTGCAAATACTATCAACTCGATCGATTGGGTTAACCTAGTTCTATATTTCCCTATTTGTTGAAACTTGTAAAGTATATTATGTCAGCAGTGTCAATATAGTATGTTTTCTAGAATTTTGGAAGTGTATTGTGTTAATAGGGTTAACCTAGTAGTCTATCTATAAGTTTGAAAGTGTATTGTATCGATAGGGTTGACCTAGTAGCTTGTACCTAATCAAAAACCCACACAAATAGAATAGTCTTATTGATGTGATTGTGTGTTAAACCTATGCATATAAGTTAGAGACTATATCGACACTATCAACCCAATATTTCAAGTATAGAAAAATGATAAAATAATGAAAAACATGAAATAAAACCTATAAGGGTTAGATTCACGTCAGGTTCACCAGAATGTATGTAATCAAAAATGCATCATGTTTATAAATAAATCATAACTAAAAGAAGATAGATCATACTTACGCTTATGATTGGGGACACATTAGATAATTGGGAACATGACCAATATGGGAATCTATTAGACCCATTTAGGGGATCTCTTATCACAATATATAATGTTGAGGAGGGTTCCAAAGCCTTTAATCAAGAATAATCATGAAATAACCCTAGCTAGGTCCTATGTTTTATATTCACTAAACTAATAAAAATTAAATTAAAGTCTAATCTAGTGCTCACCAAAGCTTTTAGCACAAAGTGGGGGTAATAAACAACAAAACTAAACATGCATATAAGACATATACTCATGTCAATATATATAAAAACCTAATACATGGAAGATAAGTACAAATGCATATTTATCTACTCTTACAAAGTAGGAAAAAAATTAGGAATACTTACCCTTGAAGAGGAACCCACCAAGCCTCAAGCTCTCTTTTGGCAAAGGCACTTTATAAGAGTTTGTTGTGGTATGTAAGGATGACAAAGATAAATCAGCTCTATGCTACACAACTTATCAATGCATCCAAAATACTTCTCCATAAGATAATATTTATAGCTCCAAAGAAAGTATGAAACCTTGAGCTTGCTCCTCAAGTATAACGATAGATAAGCAGATGTGCAATAAATCTTACTTTTTATCTTCTCTAAATAATGGTGAAATGATCTTGTATATATAAGCAAATTTAACCCTAAGAATTTCTAAATTTTTTAGTTGATAAGGTTGACTTAGTAGACCTAGTGCAATTATGAATAAAAAATCATTGGGTCATGGTCTAGGTCAACCAAGAGCCGAAATAAACCCTAAATTAACTTTACCCAAAATAGTATAGGGTTAAACCAATTGACCTAGTATAGTAAATTTTCAAAAGGGGATTAAATTAGTAAAAGGGGGACAAAAGGTAGAAAATGATTGGGGAGTGTGTAATAGAGAAGAACAAGCTTAGGTATACCAAGTGGAAAAAGGGACAACAATCCTACAAATCACCAATGGTATACCACCCCTTTCTCGATACACCCCTTAAGGCATGCACTCAGAGAGATTGAGACTTGATGGGTTCTTAAAAGATAAAGAATGTTAGTAAGTGACAAAAGTTTGAAAATATTATGTGTATATAAAAAGGGATAGAGAAACATGAAATAAATATAACCTAATGAGGTGATTCACCAAGTTTAACTCCACAATACATTTATGAACTTGCATTATGAAGGGTGATTCACAAAATTGATCTCAACATCCAAAGTTTCTCTAATATAAGTATTTCAACATGAAGGTAATATGTAATGCTCTTCTCAAGGTGGATGAATAAGAGGTATGATTATAAACATTGGTACTCTTCCTTATATGTAAATACATACAATAATACTAAATACACTTTATGTGACATGTTGGAGATCAGACTACTTGTAAAAAACATGAAAGAGCAAGATAAACATAAGGAGAGATGACCATCACATGTTATTGAACTCTAAACTAATTGACACACTTAGACAAGAAGTTGAGAACTCAAAACCAGTTTGAAATCTTTTATTCTAAGGAAAAATAATTACTCAAACTAACATGGCTTCACCATACCAGATGTGCATTGCAAAAGTGGTTGCATATATAGAGAAGTGTGAAGAAAAAGAAAGAGGGGCATAGTATATGAGGATTGAAAAGTGTCTTAATGAGTTAAAACAAGAAATTGGGTTATGGAATAGTCATGAATAGACCTATAAATCAATGTGTCTTACTCATAAAGATCTTCTAACCCTCCATGTGGTGTAGGAGTTAGAATTTGGCTTGACACCTTGACTAGCTTCTTGAAAATAACCTTCCTTGCATATAAAGAGTGATAAATGGTTATAAATCATGAATTCATAAATAATTTATCTTAGAAAACTCATTATACACCTATCATACCTTAATAAACTCCTCTAATTTGACATTTCATCATTCATATGCATAGGTGTCTTGAAAATATTCATTTCTCATACCTATATTGGTCTAATTGGACCAAAACTCAAGTTCATCTTCTTAAAGTCATTATTTCTCAATGGATGGTATTAAAATATATTATTAGACTTTTAAAAAATCATTTTGGCTATTGGAACAACTCCCAAGACTCCATTTTGCTCCTCATGCTCTTACTAGGCTTATTTTCCTTGTAGCCCTAAAAACATGTAAGCTCCTTGTGTAGGAGAATGTACGAAGGGTATTAAAAAACAAGGGAATAATATAGGACCCATTATATCCTTACATATTATGTCCAATTTCATGTTCTGAATCTGAGTGGAATTCCATCTTTTTTGCCTTTCTCTCTCTTCAATTAGGCCTCCTTACCTAGAACCCTATTTTCTTGCTCCTGACCTCTCCCACACATGTGAAATAACCCAAAAGCATGTGATTCACTTTACCTACGATATCAAAAACCTCCATGTATATTTTTAGGTCCTGATACCATTTGGATGTATGAGAACCACAAAATGACCTTGCAACCTAGTCTCATTCTAGGCCTGTTTTGGAAAATGAGCCTTATTTGACCACCTTAAGAATCTATTGTGCATATTTTTGAGCTTTAATAGTTATTACACATCCAAAATTACCCCATAAAATTATTTATAAATTCTCCCTTTCTTATAACATGTGAAAAACACCAAAAAACATGAAAAATAGGGCATTTATTATAGTTTATACAACTATAAGTATAGATAAAGTACACATAGATAACCTCCTTAAAGTAATAAAAAACATCCAAGAGGTTTTAATATAAAAATATTGAATTAAATATGATTTAAAGGTCCATTTATTATGCTAGTCACTATCAAGGTTTTAGGAGGGTTTAAGACCTATTTGGGGTCTTAACGATCATTCATAAAGCACCAACAACCTTTTTACCTCTTTCCACTTTTATATCATTTTGTATTGACCCCTCCCCCCCCCACCTATTCCAATTGGCTCATATTCCCATGAAAATTTTGATATATGGTTGAACATGTGAAGTTGCCCCTTGGATGGATGACTTAGCTTTCTTGAACTCGAGAGAGGTCTAATTTAGGTTTTGGTCCTCAAATCAAAATCTCATTGTTATGAGAGATTCAAACACCTCCACAAAAATATTCCTCTTTATTCTACATTATTTTTCAATCATTATTACTCCACTATATATATTTGGTGCATTGGTCAAGGCGTTTGGGGTTTAAGGCCTATCACCTCCTTGTTAGCCCTCAAGGGCATTTAGATTGAAAACTAAGGTTTATACAACCTAAAATCATATTAATACCCTAGATATTTTTATGAATTACCTAAAATTCCCCCTTGATCTTAAGACTACCCCTTGCCAATGGAGTGAGCAAGGTCTAAAACAAAATAGTGAGTATACTTACTACTTGTATGGATTTGAGGTAACCATGGATATCTTAGTCCACTCATAACCACCATTTTTATCCATTCATATTTTAGTCATGCTTATGAAGGTCTCAAAACATCAATCTCTCTCATGATTACACTCGGATCTACTTGTGTGTATCTTAGGCTTGTTTACCCTAAAACATAGCTTGTCTTCATTTATCTCCTGTCATCAGGTTAGAGGATTACATGAGATGTTGATGATATTATGAAACCATTTCATATGGCTTTCCTCTCTCATATTTTCTCTTTTCATGCTAGGCATAAGACTCTTATTCAGCAAAGCAAGCAAACTTATGTGTGAACTTAGACTCATTATGAATAGAATAGATTTTTGACCTTTTCACCTTTGTTATTAGATATGAGGGATTAAAAGAGGTGTTGATAACATTATTAAAACATTCACCAAATATAATTCATTTATTTATACCTTTCATAAGACTTCCCCTTCTCAAATCAAGTAAAAAACACTCATGAAGAGTAGATAGACCTATAGGTTGCCTTTTGACTGTGTGTAGAGGTTTGGAACTCAAAATTGACCAATCTTCTTAATGCTTCCTTTGGTCTCAAAATTACCTTATGACCTATTTTATAGTTGAGGTAGACCTCATAGTCTCTCATACATGTCTTCCCTTCCCTTTAGGCTTGAGACTAGTATGTTCCTCATTAACAACATTTAGATGCCTTTTTTAGGGTCATTTGATTGCATCTTTATTTAGGTTTTCACCATTTTTACAAGAAAATTATCACTGACTATTGGATTTGTCTTAACAATCTAATTCAAGCTTATAGCACCTTCAAACCCCTATTCTCCTCTCTTTAGCTTTAAAATGGACTCATCCTTCAAGTAGGCTTGTAGGTGGCCTTGAAGGAAGTTTGAGCATTAGTATTGACATTTGGAAGTTGGTCTTATCACTGTGTCATGATGCTTGAAGTTATCTAAACCATAGGAGTCTATCTCACTACATAGGTAGAGTTCATAGGATTCTTACCTTAGTCAAACCCTTGACATCTCTATTCCATACACAATCTTACAGGTGCCTTTTAAGATTTGTCAAATCAATTCCTTGACCATCTCTGACTTATTAGTGGCCTAATTTATCTTCAATGGTTTGTATTCTATCTTAATTTTAATTTAGGTTATATTTTCATGTCTTGGACTTGATTTTGTGTTGATTTAATGTTGATTTGATCCAAAATGAGGACCTACAGGCTTAGGGCATGTAGGTCACTACATGTTTGTTTAGGGCTACAAATCCACTTTTTGAATTCTTTAACTTCTTATCACTGTCAAACCAATTCTCACTTACTTATCACTCCTTCAATGGTTTGAAAATCCTATGACAAGTAACATGTCACCTTTTACAACCTCCCTATATGACTAGTCTATAAGGACTGTACATAGTAAAGCATCTTATAGCCTTATTTGAGAGCATGGTTTAATTGCAAATTTCAATAACTTGAACTTATAAACTCCTTAAATAGATCAAAAATTAGTTTCTCGTCACCATTTAGATCAAAAATGCCACTCAAACTAGTGGAAGACCATTTATGAAATGTATTATGCATTTCAAGAGCAAGGTATATGACATTTTTTGGAGACTAATAATAAGGAGATGGTTTTCAAGATAGGACACATGAAATATGGGATATTGAGTATTTTTATATGAAAAATATATTTATATAACCCCTAAAAGTGACCAATACCTCAAACAAACAAAACTTACATCAAGAAAGAGTGAAATAATTTGTACATTAAGACCACTTTCCTTCCAAGTGAATACACTTCATGGAGATGGCTTGGATAATTAAACCACCATGAAAATTAAATATTTTACTGTTTCTATGCTAAATTTCGCTTTCACATTCAAAAGATAGAAATGAGAAACTAAGAGATGGTCTAGGGTCAGAAGATACCCAGATGTAGTCGTGCGCACCGAAATTAGATGTTGGAAGGTACTCCTCTTTGGCTGTGGAGGAATGACACCTGCGAAGAAAAAGAGACTAAACACAAAAAATGTTAGACGAGGAGACGGTGGGCTGTCAAGCAAAAGCTTGATCCTTGAAGTACGAAGACTTCCTTAAGGGATATCAACCCACTAATTAAAAATAGAATATTTGACTGAAGTAGAAATAATGAAAGATAGAATGAAAGAAATAAAAGACAAAAAGCAGAATGCATCCCTGATATGTAGCAAACTGCTTCTGCATAGTCATCGGTGTCGGTCTCTGTGCCGACATCGGTCAAGAAGGGTGCCGACGTCGGTTAAAGTGCTGGCTTTGGTAGGGGTAATGACCAGCGTCGATTGGGGCAATAGCTTTTGGACAGGGTTTGGTCAGGTCTGGACAGGGTTTTAGGATTGCAGAAGGGTCTGAAGTTTTTGTCTGAGGGTTTGGGAAGCCAGTTTAGGAGTCAGAGGGATTGTTTGGGGGTTTATACAAGGATCTGGGCAGAGTTACAGACTGTATTTTCTACAAAGGGTGGATAGAGATGATATGGGTGGAAGTAAGGTCAGGGCTATGGTCCAACTCTAGATCGGGGTGGTAATTTTAAATAAAAACAATAACCAGAAAATGAAATAAAAACATAGAACAAATGCTTACCTGTTATATGCTGAAGATAGAATAAGAGACATGATTGATGTTGTCGATGTGTTGCAAAAGTTTGATGTAGTAGACCTCCAATGAGATGACTGAAGCAGAATACATGTATCGGAGAGAGAGAATATGAGAGATTGATTGCAGATTGGTTGAATGCAAAAGTTGGTTGATCGTTCAAATGAAGAGGTTCTGATTAATATGAAGGAAGGTTCGATAACCGATCGAGAAATAGATTGGCAACCGAATGATGAATAACGGATAATGGATAATGGATCTTGCATTCAGGTTAAGAATGTAGTGTTAAGGATAATTGATGCCAGCAAGACTACCAACATCGGCCAATTTGTGACCAACGTCAGCGACGTCGGCCAATTTGTGACCGCCGTCGGTAGATGCAGAATGGGGACAGAGGCTAGCTTTAGCTTTCTACTCATTTTTACATGCTGCCAGGGTCAAGGCTCGTAGGAAAATGGTCGACAGGGGTTAGACACAATTTTGGTGTCTACATTTTCCCCTTTTTGTCTTGTTGGTTGTTCTAGATGAACTACAAGACAAAAATAGGAGTTGGTTGCCCCAGGTGTGGGATATGGTCGATTTCGTCTTGTTGGTTGTTTGAATGAATTGTAAGACAAAAATAAGAGGTGGTGCCCTAATTATGGATGAGGTATTCCCCCTCAAAGTAGGAGTCGAGGGAAGGGAACTGAGAATCAGGTGCTGATTTGGCAAAGAGTGGATGAAAAAGGGGTGAGGGTGAACGCTACAAAAGTCGTGATTGCTCGCATACCACTTCACGAGATAGTCAGGTTAAATTGTCGTAGGTTAAGGATCGAGGAGTGCCAAAATTGAAATAACTAGGCCCCAGCATTTAGTCATTTGTTGATCGAGTTATTCAATCTAAGCTGTAGCTCTAATGGGTCATCGTGTTCTAGGTATCCTAGGCTCAGGAAGTGCTCCTAGAAACACAAAAAAGTCACAAGTAGTGCAGATCAACCAGCTTGTGATCCTATACTTGTGAAGGTCAAAAATAGTCTGCGTAGAATTTTGCTAACCAGTCATGAGGTAGCATACAAGCAAAAAACAACCAAGGCAACATTGTCTTAGAAGTGGTCAAAGTTAGAGGAGACAGGCATGATCTCCAATGGTCATTGGTCGAGGTGGATGGATGGATGAAAGGATGTGGCCGAGCTAACCTCAGAAGACATTATGTGATTTGAGTGCTGCCTACATAGCCCTTGTGTGAAGGGCCTTAGGCCAATGTAGTTCTCCCTAAAAGGGAGGAAGGGTCAAAGGGATGGAATTGGTCTTGGTTGAGGGCAAGGTCATGGTCAAAAGGAAGAAAGAAGGTTTGTTCATCAAAGAGATGAACAAATGAGCGTGGTTGAGCTAACCCCAGAAGACGTTGTGTCATCTGAGTGTTGCCTACATTGCCCCAGTCTTAGGGCCTCAGACCAATGTAGTTCGAACAAAGATTCCAAGTGGTAGACAGGTGGTGAAAGTGGTCGATAGACTGGTCTTGGTTAAGGTCGAGGTCGAGTGATGAAGGAGAAAAGAGGTTTTTCATCCCTAGCAATTTTCCATATTCGTGATGGTTGTATGCTAAAGATGAATTGAAATCTATTTATGCTTCAGCAAGTATTGGTTTATGCTTAACATAAATTGCGTCTGGTCGATAGTTTCCATGTGTAGTGGTGTCCATAGAAACTAGTGAATAGGCTATGGGAGTGGCCTGAAAAGAGAGTTGAGTTGAGTTGATTAGGTTTAACAAGTGATGAAGTTGAATGTGATCAAAGTATAGAAGAAGTGAAAGGCATATTGCTCTTTCATTGACAAGGACCAGAAGGAAAGCATAGATAGGGGTTATTAGAACCAAGAGCCCCATTCATGCATGACATCGTTGACCATATGTTGTGTTAGAGAGGTAATCGAATCACTTTAACATTAAAGTGAGCTCGAAGTCCCTTGAGCAGGTGATAGGAAGAGGATAGGGTAACCCATTTTAGAGCAAAGATAACTTTGCCCTTTTTATAGGAGACCCTGAGACAACTATAAGCCAAGTCCATGATTGATTTTTTTTTTTGGTGCAGACTGATCAATGCGGGAAGTCTACTTAGAGATGTCATTTGCTTGGTGGTCATTTGCGAAGCTGATCAATGCGGGAAGCTTCTAAGAAAGATTGCTATTTGTAGCAAATGTTAGTCATAGCCATCCTTCGAGGGAGTGGTCTATATTTTGCTTTATATATAAGGGCTTTGAATAGCTATCCTTCGACGGAGCAGTCTATTAGCTACAGCAATGATAGTACAGTTGTCTTTTGAGGGAGCAGTCTGCCTTTTGATTTGATTGTGTGACCTTGGATATTTTGACATCGTGAATTGTTTTGACAGAAATGTGAGTCACAGACAAGACTATAGAAGGTTAAGGGCTCCCTTTTATTAGGATAAAGCATCCATAATGTATAAAAGGGGTATATAGGATTTGTTAAGGGGAGTAGGGTTGAAAGGAATGAGGACTAAGAGGATGGGGATTTCTCAAGGGAAGAGGTCAAGGTAAATGTCAAGTGGACGAGGACTCGACTAACAAAAGAATGGTCGCAGATGCAACGCATTAAGAGGCTCAGGTTTTGGTCGTCCATTGAGAGAAGACAAACGATATGTCCCTGATCCATACTTGTGCATGATAATGAAAGGTCTGAGCCAATTAGGGGCAAACTTGCCTCATTTACTTCACTCTATATTGGTCACGTGCTGATTCTCTTTGAGGACGAGGTCTCTGATATTGAAATCTCGTTCTCGTAAATTTTGGTCATAGGCTCGCTTGATGTGATGTTGATAGACATGGAGATGGTTGAGGGTAGCAAGGTGGTGCTCGTCAAGTAACTCAAGTTGAGCTAAGCGATCTTGATGAAAGTCATCATTAGAAAGAATGTCATGCAGAGAGATGTGGAGAGATGGGATCTGTACTTTGAGAGGTAGGACAGCCTCTGTTTCATACACAAGAGAGAAAGGGGTAGCACCTGTGGAGGTTTGAATGCTAGTGCGGTAGGCCCACAAATTGAAGGGAATGTGAATATGCCAATCCCTTCCAATGTTGCTGACCACCTTCATGAGAATTTTAGTCAAGATTTTGTTGGAAGCCTCAGCCTACCCATTTGCTTGTGGGTAGTAAGGCGAAGAGAAGCTGAGTTTAATGCCAAATGAGTCGTAGAGTTTTTAGATGGTCTTATTTTTGAAGGACTTGCCATTGTCGGTGATGATTTTATGAGGGACACCAAAGCGGCAGATGATGTGGGTGCTAATGAAGTTGACAATCTTGTTGGCTTTTGTGGAGATGAGATGAATGGCTTCCACCCACTTGGTGAAATACTCAGTGGCAGTGATGATGGATTGATGACGAAGAGATGAATGAGGGTTAATCTCACCGATGAGATCTAAGCCCCACTGAGAAAAAGGCTAGAAATCCTGAGCAACTTGTAAGGCATGACTAGGAAGATGAAGCAAGTTAGAGTGTTTCTAACACTTGATGCAATGCCAAACATAGTCATTACAGACTTGATGAAGGGTGGGCCAATAATAGCCTAGACGAAGGATGCGCTTGGCAATCGAATTCCCACTAAAATGTCTGCCACAAATCCCGTCATGGACTTGCTTAATGGCTTGAGATGCTTCAGTGGAGGTGAGACAACGAAGAAGGAGGCCATCGAAGCCTCACTTATAGAGAAGACCCCCTAGCATGGTATAGCGAGTAGTACGCTTGATAAAAGCTCGCCACACATTATTAAAGAGGTTGGGATGAATGACAGACAAAGATAAGAAGTCCACAATTTGCTTATACCAAACATCTCATGGGCTAGAGTCTATGGTGTTGGCATGATTAATGTTAGGAGAGATATAAGAAGGCAACGGTACATGATGCACCATGACAAAAAGTCTGGATGTAGATGAGGAAGATGGGATATGAGAAGTAAGAGAAGCCATGGTGTCAGCAAACTTATTCGTGGATCGAGGAATAGTCTGTAGAAGGTAATGGTTGAAAGATGCAAGGAGAATGTCAGCACGGTTTTTCTACCTTTACAAAATTTCATTTTTATAGAGTTATGAACCATTGACCTAATTGACGACAAGCTGCGAGTCACCGAAGATGTTGATGGACTTGATGCTGAGAGAGAGGGCGCTCTGAAGTCCCAAAATTAAGGCCTTGTATTCAGCCATATTATTGGTACAATTAAAGTCGATCTTGAAAGACAAAGGCATGGGCTCACCATCGAGTGGGATGAGAATGACTCCCGCACCCCCACCAAGTTGACATTTAGAGCCATCAAAGAACATGGTCATTTGGTAGGTAGTGTCATCGGTGGAAAGCGCAGTGATAGGCTCGTCAGGGAACTCACACTGTGAAGGTTGATTGTTGGGAAGAGGGGCATCTACCAGTTTATCAATGATGGTTTGCCCCTTGATGGATTTCTACTGGATGAATTCCAGGTCAAACTCAGCAAGCAGCATGAGCCACGGAGCCATACGTTGATGTTGATATGGCTTGGAGTGCATAAACTTAAGAGGGTCGGTGTGAGTGATGACAAAGGTCTTGTGATTAAGAAGATAGTGGCAGAGCTTGGTAGCGGTAAAGACTAATGCCAAACAGAGTTTCTTGATATGAGTATATCGAGTTTCATAGTCGACCAGTGTTCAACTGATATAATAGATTGCTTGCTCACGGTGATGCTCGTCGTGGTGCGCGATCATGGCACCTAACGAATGATTGGTGACAGAGATGTAAAGGTAGAAGGGTTGATCGTCTTTAGGTGGAATGAGAACTAGTGGAGAGACCAGATAGCATTTGAGGGCTTCAAAAGCCTCGTGACAGTCCTTATCCCATGTAAAGGAGATGTCCTTCTTAAGGAGATGATGAAAAGGTTGGCAGCGGTCAGAAAGCTACGAGATGAAATGGTGAATGGACTGGAGCTTCCCTTGTAAACTATGAAGCTACTTGAGATTGGTCGGGGGCGGCATCTCAAGGATAGCACAAATCTTGGCAGGATCTATCTCGATGCCACAGAAAGAGACGATAAAGCCTAAGAGCTTGCCGGAGAGGACCCCAAAGACACATTTCTTGGGGTTAAGGTAGACATTGTATTGAATAAGGTGAGAGAAGATGATTTTGAGAATGGTCAAATGGTCACAGTGAAGCTTGGACTTGTTGAGCAGGTCATCCACATAGTCCTCCATGATTTTATGGAGGAGATCATGGAAAATGTAAGTCATGGCACGCTGATAAGTGGCACTTGCATTCTTTAAGCTGAAAGGCATGACTCGATAGCAGAAAGTCCCCCATGGGGTATTGAAAGTGGTCTTGTGTTGATCTTCTCGAGCAATCAGGATTTGATTGTATCTTAAAAACCCATCCATGAGAGATAGCATCTCATGGCCGGCTGTGAGATCAACAAGCTGGTCAATGTTAGGAAGAGGAAAGTCATCTTTAGGACAGGCTAAGTTAAGGTCGTGATAGTCTGTGCAGATTCAGATCCCCCCAGTCACCTTGGTGACTGGGACGATGTCAGAGACCCACTGCGAATAATCAATGAGCTGGATGAAGGAGACAGAAAGGAGGCACTGAAGCTCCTCTTTGACAAGGAGGGCAACGCAAGGATGCATCTTTTAAAGCTTTTGCCTAACAGGCTTAGCCTCTAGTTTGGTGACAATGTTATGGGTGGCGATGGTGGGGTCGATGCCAGGCATGTCACAATAGGTCTAGGCAAAGGCCTTGCTATGGTCGAAGAGAAACTGGGTGTAGTCAAGCTGCTCCTAAGCGTCTAAAGATTAACCAATCTTTAAGATGTGGAGAACATTAGAAGAAGGGAGGCTGATGTCAACGGTTGATTCATTTAACATAACCTGGGTCTCAGAAGGGAGAGAGTGATGGATGAAAGAGTCATCGGCTCCCATGTAGGAAAGAATGGCATCATCGTCAATGCAGTAGACAGTGTGAATGGTTGCCGACTCAGCTTCTATCATGCTGGGAAAAATGAGAGGGAGAGACCTGGACACCCCATTGAGCTGATAAGTCAAGGGTTCTAGGTGGATGGTGTTTATGGAAAAAAAACTAGGAGGGATGGAAACCACCGACTTCGTAGGTGAAGGAGGAGGGATGGGTGAGCCTGGAGGAGATTAGTCAATGGTTGGCTCGGGGCAAAGGTATGTAGGGTCCTGAATGGGGTCATGATATCCCAGGGCATACCATTTCTTGGCATCGTCATCATTGAGCGGTTTGATGGGCTGATGGGAGCCTTGCTCATAGCGTCTGAAACCAAAACCCTTCCATGCACACCTATAAAGGTAAGTGTGTGCAAAGGCAGGGTTGCCAAGAAATGAGAAGTCTGATGTAAAAGGTTGAGGTGAAGAAAGAGGATTGCAATCAGTAGGAGCTTGATCAAGCCCCCCATAGACAAGGTTGGTTTAGAGGTGAGGAGGACCATAAGGCATGATCATCCCGATCTGATGGTCGTAATTAGGGTTGTGATGAAGGCATCCATACTCTTGGGGAGTTTGGAACATGTCTAAGGCCAGCAAGTGATACTCCCCCAATGAAAGTCTTTGGAAGATGTCTTCCATGGGGTCTGTGGTCGTCGCTTGAAAGGGAGGTGTGAGGGTGACTGCATGTTGCGAACTTGTCAAAGCTTTCGTGGATGGAGGCGGTGTCGAGATTGATGGCTTGATAGGAATGAGGACGTCATTTGGATGGTAGGTGGTGTTACAAGTTTTGAAGGGTGAAGGGTCAGCAGGAATGATATGGACTTGCCCATCATGCTCGAATTTCACACAATGGTGGAGAGTGGAGGGGACACAGGCCATGGCTTGGATCCAGGGTCAGCCTAGCAAGATGTTGTATTGAAACTCTCCTTCGATGATATAGAAGAGCTCCAAGATTGTGCATGGGCTAACATGAATGTGAAGGATGACTATGCCAATGGTCATGGCAGTGGTGTCATTAAAAGAATGCAAGATTGCATCAATTTTGGAGATGCAATTCTTGGGAAGAGCTAACTATTCAAAGGCATGGGTGGAGATAATGTTGATGCTGGCACCTCCGTCGATCATAATGTGTTTAATGCGTGTCCGATCAACATAGGCAGTGATGAAGAGGGTGGCGTCCTGAGATTTCGTGTTGGATGTGGGAATCTCAGAATCACTGAATGTGATGGAGGCAATAGGGGATAAAGAGTGGGCAAGGGTAGCAAGTGGCTGGGGGTCCTTCGATTGAACCTCCACTACCTGCAGGGCTCTGATGAGGGCTTGATGATGTTGGGGTGAGGTTTGGATGAGGTCATAAAGGGACATCTTCACAGGTGTCTGGTGAAGATGTTTCAACATGGAGTCATGGATTGGTTCGGAAGAAGAAGAAGAAGAGGAGGGTTGAGGTGCGCCAAGGATATAAATCTTGGGCTTGGGCAGTTGAGGTGGCTGGATGAAAGGGTAGGTCAAGGAATGGCGGTTTTTTCTTTCACCTTATCCTTTTGTGACCTGGTGGTTATGTGAATGGCATTGATTTCAAAGATAGGCAGTGAAGAAGATAAAGGGGTCATGGTCTGCTGATGAGATGTTGATGGGTTTGAAGAGGTTGGAGGGTTATGAGAGGGAGTCAGGGGTCGGTCGAGAGTGTCCTCAAAGAGAAGAGTGTCTTTCTCTAGATAGCGGTGAATGACGGTCTTAAGGGCATAGCAAGTCTCGATATCGTGTCCTGGCGTATGATGACATAAGCAAATCTTCATGTCATCGAACCAGGAGGGCTTAGACCTGAGAGGTTGAAAAGGCCTGATAGGTGGAAGGGTTATGCTAGAATTCTACAAAAGTTGGTGCAAGATTAAAGAGTATGAGCCCACTAAAGGGTCCGTGCTCATTGATGTGTGTGATATTGGTGACTTTTGCTTGGGTGAAGTCGGAGGAGGCTTCTATACCACCTTTTGGGTTAATGGTGCGGTGACAGGTGGAGACGGTACTTTTTTTGTGGGAGGTACCACCTTTTTGAGAGAGGGTAGGCTAGCGGTAGGCAAAGGAAGCAAAGGAGGCAACTAGTTTTGATTAAAGGTCAGAGTGGGAAGGACTCTAGTTAGGGTCGAAGGATGGGGGCCCAAAATGGAGGGTAATGGTGACGGAGGAGGAGGCATTCACCTCTGTGGATTGGCAGTCTTCTATGACTTGGGTTGAAGACTACTATTGGTCGAGGTCTGGTCTAGGTCCACCTTCATTTGTGGATGAGTGAGGGTAGAGACAGGGCGAACGCCAAGTGACTTGATAGGTTTAGATGGGGTAGATGCAGGTTTTGGTTTTGATGGGGTCGGTTGAGGTTTAGAAATGGGAGTCTGGTTTTTGTTGAGAGTCTCAGGAGATTTTGCCATGGGAGGATTAGCAACATGAGAAGAGAAGGCATGGGCATGTTGAAGAGCTGTGAGACGCTCCCACAATCCCTGATGCTCCACTTTCCTTGAAGGGAGAAGTTTGAGTTTCTCCACTAATCGAGAAAATGGCTGAGAAGATGTTGGATGAGGTTTGGGTTCTTGAGAAGATGTGGATGGTTGTGGGGTTGAAGATGAGACCGGTGTAGCGGTCTCAGACCCAAGGCATGATGAAGTCGTGATAGGTTCATCTGTGGTTGGAGACAAAGGAGAGGTAGGTTCTTCACTGGGTGGAGAAGAAACTAGGGAATGAGGCTCCTCAAGTGGGTAGAGGGTAGGGATGATTGTGCCCTCCACTTGCAGTCAAGGAGTAGGAAGGGTTAGGTCCTCCATGGGCAGTAAGAAGGAGGATGGTGAAACCGGTGGTGCTGGTAAGGCCGAGGCATCCTCCAAGATGAGAGAGGTTGACAGAGAACTAACCAGAGAAAGAGGTTCATCCACATGTGATGGACTGATGGGTGGACTCACCTCTTGAAGTTGGTCAGGGATGAAGGGCGAGACCATATTGACCGTTTGAATGTTGTGTTCATGAATGTTGTCAGTCAAGGTCTAGACATTGTTTTGAGTTGGTGGATGATTGGGGAATGGTTGCTTGAAGATGTCGATGCCCTGATTAGGTGGTGCATTGGGATTGTTGAGGATGAGGTCACCCTTTTCCAGCATGTCTTGCATGATGTTTTTAAGGGTTTTACAATTTCCCGTGTCATGGCCCTTAACACGGTAGTAGTTACAAAAGTTGTTTTCCCTATACCACACAGGGATGGTGCGTGAGGGATAAAATTGTGGAGGTGGTCAGATCTGGGGGAGATTGAGGACCCCTTGCTTGATGAGTTTTTCTAGCACATACGCGTATGATTCTCTAAGTGGAGTATACTGTCGTTGTATGTATCTCTGCTGGAATTGGCAGGTGGCACTCTGGGACGTGGATGGCTCAGGCTGGTTAGTTGAAGGGGAAGAGGATGAAGATCTAACAACCACAGTCTTTGTTGAAGCTTTAGATTTAGGATTGGATGAGGGAGGCTTAGAAGAGGGGTCATTGGTCTTGGAGTTGGGATTCTTGCTCTACAACTTGACTTTATTCTCCTCGACGGCACGTAACTCAAGTTTACAGGCCATCGTGAAGGCTTCGTCGAAGGTGCGGAAGGTCTGAACCCTCAAGGTGGAAGAAATATGTCTAGCACAGGCTTGGGAGAAAAGTTCAATAAGTTTAGGTTGGGGTAAGGAAAAGGAGAGTTAATTAATGAGGCCTCTCCAGCGAGCAACGAAGTCAGCAATGGATTCATCTTCGAATTGGCAGATAGAATAGAGGTCTGTGATCGAGACCTTCTTGGTGATGTTGATGGAGAAGTGATCAAGAAAGAGCTGGGCCAACTGAGTGAATGTGAAGAGGGAATGGCTGGTAAGGGAGCTGTACCAGTCAAGTGTAGCACCTGAGAGAGACATAGGAAATGTGCATAAAAGTAATACATCATCATGGGCGATAAGGTAACAGGCATGTCTGAATGCCCGTAAGTGCTATTGTGGGTCTTCCTTGCTTTGAAAATGAGAAAACTTAGGAAGTTTCCACTGGCTGGGATATGGCCTGATCGGGACAGAAGGATGAATGGGCTCATTGCAAATTTGTTCGTATGAGAGAGTATTGCATGAGCCAGAAACGGAGGTCTCTAGGCTAGACATCTTGTCCATCAGTATTTTGATGATATCTACTGACGGATTAGCGGGTGGAGCGCCCCCTATATTTTAAGGCGCTTGAAAGAGGCTAGAAGAGGCATACGACGTAGTCAGTTATACCAGTAAGGGCACAACGTATGAATGACTAGTCATAGGGATAGAAGAGGAGACTAAGGATGGTCGGGTAGAAGGCACGGTTAGGCTCGACATTGCTATGGGAGGTTGGTTAGTGGTAACATGTGCCAATGGATAGGTAGCCACCCTGGTGTTGATAGGGGCCAGGGTAGGCAAAATAGAGATGACCAGATTCTGAAAGGGGGTAGAGAGTGGTTGAGTGAGTTGAGGTTGATAGGGGGCCGAAACCCCGGTGGAAGTGGGCCCAAAGATGGAGGGAAAGGCCACACTTGGATGGTTTGTCAAAGGCTGGTCATTAGTCGAGGCAATAGCCTGGGTGTCTAAAGGTTGAACTACAGATGCAGTTGATATGGCCACAGTCTCGAGAAGAGAGGTCGGCATTTCGTAAATTGGATTGCCCAAGGAGTCTCACATTCGGCTATTTGTGAGATAGTGATGCAAGGCTTTGAAGTTGAGGTCCAAGAATCATGCAAAATCTTGGTCCCCTTCTGGGACAATAGGAGTCTGGGTTGGGGATGGTCTAGTAGGAGTTCTTTCAGTCTCTGAGTGGAACTCCATTATAGGACTGGTTATAGACGGGGTAGATGGAAGCGGGTGATGCCTCGCGTGATCGACTAGAGCCTTGGCTTGACTACGAGTCAGAACCATTCAAGACAAGAAAGAACGTCCTCATAAGCTCAAACAAGCAGATAAGAATAGAAAAGATGAATAACACAAGCAGATCCTAAAACCCTAGGAGTAAATATTTAGGATTATAGTGGCTTATGTCTTAGAATGTGTGTAGAGGAAGATTGGCTTTTGAGTCGGTACCTAGAAGAAGTAGTCTATGGATGGTTTCGGGTCAGTTATGGTGCTCAAGAAGTCTATGTTAGGTTTCGTACATGGCCTGGTGCTAAGGAGCAAGCTCCCCTCACTTCATGAGTCTAGTGATAAGCTAGGCCTGCTTAGCCAAAATATACTTCCAATAGAGATTAGACTCTGCCAGAGAACAGAGTGGGCTTTCCCCTTGGTGATGAAATCCAAGTAAGATCACTGGGATGGGTAAGGTATATGTTGGGAGATGAAATCCCAGTTGGGCCTTGTCTCAAGTAAGTTAAGATGTTTGTTTTGTGCAAGTGGTTTGGTCGTGTAACATCAAGTGGACTAGATTAATTCAATATGCAGTTATTAATTACTAAGTGTGGTCTAAGAAATGCAAGTAAGCAAAAATGCAATGCAACGTATTTTAAGCCCCAATTCAAAATGTTTGTTCGTATGAAGATGAAATGGAGAAAGGGTCGAAGAATATGAGTTTTGACTAGTCTAGAAGTGCAAGAAAGAAAAGAAAAGTTCTTTTTAGTCCTGCTTATGATGTCATTTAGAAGAGACGAAAGAGGCAAAAAGGAAGGAACCTAATGCACCTCTATGAATGAAAGAAAGAAAGAACCCAAGGAAGGCCCTAAGGTCCCACTGGGTGCACCAGAATGTTTCTATGCTAAATTTTGCTTTCACATTCAAAAGATAGAAATGAGAAACTAAGAGATGGTCTAGGGTCAGAAGATACCCGGATGTAGTCGTGCGCACCAAAATCAGATGTTGGAAGGTACTCCTCTTTGGCTATGGAGGAATGACACCTGCAAAGAAAAAGAGACTAAATACAAAAAATGTTAGACGAGGAGACAGTGGGCTGTCAAGCAAAAGCTTGATCCCTGAAGTACGAAGACTTCCTTAAGGGATATCAACCCACTAATTAAAAACAAAATATTTGACTGAAGTAGAAATAATGAAAGATAGAATGAAAGAAATAAAAGACAAAAAGTAGAATGTGTACCTGATATGCAGCAAACTGCTTCTTCACAGTCATCGGTGTCGGTCTCTGTGCCGACGTCGGTCAAGAAGGGTGCCGACGTCGGTTAAAGTGTCAGCTTCGGTAGGGGTAATGACCGGCGTCGGTCAGGGCAATAGCTTTTGGACAGGGTCTGGTCGGGTCTGGACAGGGTTTTAGGATTGCAGAAGGGTCTAAAGTTTTTGTCTAAGGGTTCGGGAAGCTAGTTTAGGAGTTAAAGGGATTGTTTGGGGGTTTGTACAGGGATCTGGGCAGAGTTACAGACTGTATTTTCTGCATAGGGTGGATAGAGATGATACGGGTGGAAGTAAGGTCGGGGCTATGGTCTAACTCTAAATTGGGGTGGTAATTTTAAATAAAAACAATAACCAAAAAATGAAATAAAAACACAGAACAAATGCTTACCTGTTATGCGCTGAAGATAGAATAGGAGACATGATTGATGTTGCCGATGTGTTGCAAAAGTTTGATGTAACAGACCTCCAGCGAGATGACTGAAGCAGAATACCTGTACCAGAGAGAGAGAATATGAGAGATTGATTACAGATTGGTTGAATGCAAAAGTTGACTGATCGTTCGAATGAAGAGGTTCTGATTGATATGAAGGAAGGTCCGATAACCAATCGAGAAATGGATTGGCAATCAAATGATGAATAACAGATAATGGATAACGGATAACGGATCCTGTGTTCAAGTCGAGAACATAGTGTTAAGGATAACTGACGCTAGTAGGACTGCTGACATCAGTCGATTTGTGACCGACGTCGGCGACGTCGACCGATTTGTGACTGTCATCGGCAGATGCAGAATGGGGACAGAGGCTAGCTTTAGCTTTCTGCTCATTTTTACATGCTGCCAGGGTCAAGGCTCATAGGAAAATGGTTGACAGGGGTTAGACACAATTTTGGTGTCTACATTTACCTATAAAAACATCCTTTAAAACCATTACTCTCCATCTAATTCTTAAGTGGAGAAACACATGCAATAACAGACCCTACTTGGATAGATACGACATAGTGACCTGTTATCACTCTTAGTGATTGTTCATAAATAATGGGTCATGAATATGAAAAAAAACTCCAATATTTTAAATATTACTATTGCTCCTAACAATTACTAAATTTTTAGTTCCTAAGTCTCTCTTTCCTAGTCGTACCATTCACTTAAAATTTGCCTTTTTGAGCTTGTGAAGGTAGCAATGGGGAAGAAAGAGATCATAAAGTGTTTGTCTAATCTTAAACTTGTTAAAAATATTTAAAATTATCTAAATTGTCCCAAGGGACACTTATAAACCATTTCCAATTGAAATCTAATCTTGCAAGGCCATACAAGTGACTAAAGTGCTTATAAAGTGTCATTTTGCTTAGTTTAGGCATTGAACTATAGATGTTGTCAGTATCTAACCATTATTGAACATTTTATGACCCAATTATAACATAAATTATGTTAGGAATCATTTTTTTAATGGTACATGCAACTCCTTCAAATAGGCCAAAAGGTGGGCAAATTATCATTTTAGCACAATAAAACATGGTAAAAGGTCAATACATTATAATATGACTTTAATGACATCTAAATAACCTTTTATAGTGACTTTAAAACATAGAAAACATTTTACCATGTGTGACAACATGAAGACCTTGTAATTTACCCATAGGATGAGATGACTGAACATAAGACCAAACTTTGGACAATTCTAGACAAAGATAAATATGACCATATGGAATTATTTAAGACCATGACAAGACTATTACAAGTTCTTTACAACCCTATGAAGTTTCAATCTAGAGGTGGTGACCAATTTTCACTTGATATCAAAATTTGATCAATAATTTAGTAATTCATAGGGATAGCATGCCTACAATGCTAATGGACCAATAGCCTTTTCCTCCCATTTAGGTAATGGAGTCACTCTTATGTTATAATTTGAAACTGACATGCCTTATAAATACTTCAAACTCAAACCAAACACACAACAATAATAATAAACACTATTCCAAAGGCATTTAGGTAAACCACACATAAAAGATTTAAAACAACACACCTAACCTACTATGTATTGACCTCAAAATGTGTTTGATGTGATGAAACACTTCCTCTTGTTTCAACCAGGGTCAAACAAAATGTTTCTTGAATCATAGCTACTCCATAAGAATAATTCACCATATGATGGTTATTTTTCAAATAAAATTTGCTTATGAAGGTGATCAAAGTACATACCACTCATGTGATATTTGTTAGCTATAAGTACACCACTTGAAGCTCCTTTGAATAGTCCTTACAGCTCTCCTTGAGGTCTACTTGGTAGTGCATCATGCTTGTTATCTTTCATGCTCATTTGATGCTTCTCAAATTACTTCTCAGGATTCATGAAAACTTTCTTAGCTTCACTTTCATCTAAACCAGAATGAGTTTGATGTCTAGGTCCCTCAAACTTGTCTCCTTGTTTGCCAAACATGTCTGTACATGACTCAATATCAGATTAAGGTCTAAGTTGCTCCTTAATCACATAAACTTATTCCTTGGCCTTATTATATTCCTCCAATGTTTCATCTTTTTTGAGAGTTATTTGACACTCCTCTTCATGCTCATTAGGTCCACCAATGACCTTACTATCATGTTCATGTTCTTTAGGAAGGAGAGTTGGGCCACTCATTTGTTCAAAATCTTGAACTATGGCATGAAATTGCTACCATAGATCATAATTTTTTTCTTGTCTATCACACTCATGAACATTTTCATTTTGGATAGTTATAATTGTATCATCTTCCTCATTATCGTGCTCTATCACACTTGGAGACTAATATCATCATCTATATGAAGATAGTAGTTAATCATTATAGCTTGTGTGAGGGAATCATCAAGACTTACCTTAGTATACTCATCACCCTCATCATGAATGATATATGTACCAAGAACTATCTCTTAAATGAAAGCATAGGGATCATACTCATAGGTCTCAGCACCATATAAATCTAAGAATAGATTAAAAATACATTCAATTTTATAAGATGCTCCATTATCAATGGCATACTCCTCTTACTCATTGATAGTGAAATTTATATTGGAACTAGTTTCCATATATGGCTCAATGTGGAACTTATCCAATGGCTCAATTATTATTGTCACTTTATCTCCATACCTCATTCTAAAATCCAAGCAATACCAATCAGCAGAAACATACCCTCTTATCTTGGTAGTGAAGTCTCTTGATAGGAAAATGGCAAAATGTACAGGTAGATCTACCACCACTATGTCTTGTATAATTGGAAAACTTAGGCAGTCATGCAAGAACACTTTTTAGCCTTTGATGAGCCCTATAGACTTGGCTAGTGTTCCATCAAGCTACAACACTCTTTTACTATAAGGTTCATATTTAAAGCCCTATTTATTTGCAACTAGTTTAGGCATAACTAAAGTGTTTGCCCCAATATCCATAATGAAATTATGGACCAGCTTATCTCCCATAATGAGCATAAGATAGAAAGGTGGGGACTTTCCAGACTTAGTGGAAGGTTCAACAATATGATTAGGTGCATTTTTGAGGGCTAAACCAATATAATTTGTTGGTTAGGGGGAAATATGGAATTAAGACATCTGTTCTTGGAGGAACTCTTTTTGGCCAGGCATATGGAGTACTTCCCCAAGGGATATGCTTGTTTTTGTGTTCTTTAAGGAGTTAAAAATATTAAAATAAGAGACATTATCCTTTTTTTGCATTCTTGGAGGCAATGTAGTACCTTGAACTTATGGCAATGGTGGTTTGACCACCTTTCCCAAGTTCTGATTTTGAAGAGGTACAGGACTTGTAGAGGTTGCCACATTTACATCCATACCTTATTGCCTTGAAGGGGAGTTGTTTAGAGGTATATCCACATCTTTATCATATCTCAAAGATCTCCTCTTTGACCCTATGTTAGATGCAACTGAGGTGCTCTGATTTAGAAAAATTTAGTCCTCCATTTGGTAGTTCATAAAGCTTGCTCTTGAATTACTACACTCTCCACTTGTTTTTGCTTGCATGAAGCTATCATATTTTGATGTAAATTAGGGATTATTACCTCCTTAAGACACCAAATTTTGACCTTCCCCCTCATTATCATTCATGTACTGACCTTGAGGCTACCCCAAAGAATTTGGCCATTCTTCTCCTTAAACTAGGTTGCTATGGACTAGAACCATGGCTCTTGAGGTGGGAGTATAATTTGGATTGTATGTATTAAGTGACCCATTAAAATTAGGTTGACCTTGTCCCCTCTCTTAACCATAATGCTAAGGATGAAATATATTTGCTTGTGGAGGGTAATATTATGGGTTTTGATAAGCTCCAATATGTTGATTTGATTACTTGGTTGAATCTTTTAAGGCCTTATATTTTACTTTCCAATTAATAACATCATCTAATTTAATTGGAGTATATTTATACCTGTTATTTATATTTGGAAATAGAGCAATGCTTAAAGGAGTAATAGGAATGTTAGGCAAGATAGGCATTGAGACTTTTAAAGGGAGTTTACCAGCTTAGATCAAACTATTCTCATCTCTAATAGCTACATCATAGGCATCAAGAAAGGTATATCTACCCATGGATTATAATATGACAGCTATATCAGTCCCATTAGCTCTAAGGTAGGTTGGGAAAACAAAACCTGTAGGGGGTCTCATGGGAGGTAGAATACTATTCCATGTCCTTTGGAAGCTTTCATTGAAATCATGTGTGGATTCCTTAGGCCCTCTTTGGATGACATTTAGCTAGTGGATCAGTGATGTATGATCACTCCTATCCTTAAATATTTGATTTAACAACTCCCCAAATTCATCTCACTTAGTAATACATCCTCCTTGCAAGGTTCTATACCAATAAAAGGATTTTCCCCTAAGGGACATGGCAATCAATCTAATTACTATATTAATCTCTTTGATATTATAGAAATTACAAAATGGGATATGTATCTAATGTGTTCACTTAGGGTGATAATACCTTCCCTATGGAAATTAGGGACACTCTTGGTGGCATTGGGAGGGTTATCATCATAGGCATCAAGGTTTATGGGGTTTTTAGTATTGAAATCCAAGAAAGCATATTGCCTAGCCATGTTATCTTTAATCTCTTATCCATTCTCTTTATCTTATTGAATTTTAAAATCTTCCTACTCTTTAGGTTCTTCCTTAGGATTTTCAAGTGTCAAGAAAGGCTCAGAGTACTGAACTCTAGAGGAAGCTCGGGATGAGGTAGTGGATTTACAAAATTACTAACTATACTAGGATTTGATCTAGTAATGACCATGAAGCATAAATAAAATGAGAAATTGGTATAAAAATAAATGTTGTACCTTTAATGGAGTCACCAAATACTAAATAGGAAAAACTTGTGTAGTTATAATCTTGTCATAGCCAGCATTCACCTTGATAATAAGTGCTTGGGACAGTTGTCCCACCAAGTGTGACATAACTATTGTCACTCAATTTTGTACCCTTGGATAGGTAGTTTGAGTATTCTCCAATTGAGTGAAATAATGGGATTACCCCTAGACCTGTGGGTTGTCTATAGTGGGGGTAAACCTCTATATTGAAGGGCTAGTTCCATTGATATGTCTATTTAAGCTCATTGCCTATGTTACTAACTTGTTTGGACTAAAAGGGATAGATAAACATGAAATAAATATAACATAATAAGGTTATGCACCAAGTTTAAATCTAAAAGACTACCATGAACTTTCACTATGAAGGGTGATTCATAAAACTAATCTCAACATCTAAGGTTTTTCTAACATAAGTATTTCAACATGAAGATAAGATGCAATGCACTTATCAAGGTGGATGAATAAGAGGTCTAATTTTAGACACTATTACTCTTCATTACACTTGAATACATAAAATAATAATAAATACACTTCGTGTGACCTTTTAGAGAGTATACTACTTGCACAAAACATGAAAGAGTAAGATTAACACAAGGAGAGATGATTATCCCTTGTTATTCAATTATAAACTAATTCACACATTAAGAAAAGAAGTTGATAACTCAAAATTAGTTTTAAAATTTTATTCAAAGTTAAAATAAATACTCAAACTATCATGTCTTCTCCATACCAGATATGGATTATTTACAAAGCTAAAAGTGGTTACTTATATAGATAAGTGTGAAGAAAGAGAGGGACATAGTAGAAGAGGATTGACAAGTGTCTTAATGAGTAAAAACAAGAAATGGGGTTATGTAGAAGTCATTAATAGACCTCAAAATCCATGTTTCTCACCCTTTAATATGTTCTAACCCTTCATGTGGTGTAGGAATTAGAATTTAGCTTGACACCTTGACTAGCTTCTTGAAAATAGCCCTTCCTTACATAAGAAGAGTAAAAAATGGATTTACCCATCATTAATTCTCCATGAATTGATCTAAAAAAAATCATTGGACACATATAATTCCTTAATAAACTCCTCTGGTTTGACATTCCATCATTCATATGCATAGGTGTCTTGAAAATCTTCATTTCCCACGCCTAGCTTGGTCTAAGTGGCCCAAAACTCAAGTTAATCTTCTTAAAGTCACTCTTCATCCATGTATGTTCTTAAAATATCTTATCATACCTAAAACAAATCATTTTTGTTCTTGGAACAACTCTCAAGACTCTATTTTACTCATGTTCTTACTAAGCTTATTTTCCTTGTAGCCCTAAAAATTTATAAGCCTCCTTATGTAGGATACTGTACAGAGGGTAATAAAAAACCAAGGGAATATTATAGGACCAATTATATCCTTACATCTTCATGTCAAATTTCATGTTCTAAATCTGAGTACAAGTCTATCTTTTATACCTTTGTCTCTCTTTAATTAGGCCTCAATTAGGCCTCCTTGCCTAGAACCCTATTTTCTTGATCCTAACCCCTCCCACACGTTTAAAATCACCCAAAAATGTATGATTCACTTTAAATATTATAACACAAACTTCCATTTCAATTTTTGGGTCCTGATGCCATGTGGATGTATGAGAACCATGAAATGACCTTACCACTTAGTCTCATTCTAGGCCTGTTTGAGATTACCTTAGAAAATGAGCCTTTTTTAACTACCTCTAGAATATATTATGAAAATTTTGTATATTTAATATCTAGGACACATCCAAAATTACCTCATCCAATGATTTATAATTTCTCCATTTCTTATAACACCTGTAAAACACTAAAAAAAATGCAAAATAGGGCATTTATTATAGTCTATACAACTGCAAGTATAGATAAAGTACATTTGGATAACCTCCTTTTGGTCCTCAACCAAATCCAAGATGTTTTAGGATAAAATATAGCATTAAATTTTAATTATAGGTCCATTTATTATGTCTAGTCATAATCAAGGTTTTAAGAGGGTTTAAGACCTATTTGGCATTTTAACGATCATTCATAAAGCATTAGCCACCTTCTAGCCTCATTCTACTTGTAGAGACTTATATATTAAGACCCTAACCTATTACAACTATCTCATATTCCCATGAAAAATTTGAGATATGGTGTGAACATGTGAAGTTGCTCCTCGAGTGGATGACTTAGCTTTCTTGAACTTGAGAGAGCTCTAATTTAGGTTTTGGCCCATAAAGCAAAATATCATTATTGAGAGAGATTCAGACACCTCCAAAAAATTATTCCTCATGATTATAAATACTTTGGATATGATTATTACTCCACTGTATGTATTTGGTGCACTGGTTATGGGGCTTTGGGTTTAAGGTCTGTCATTTCCTTGATATCCCTCAAAGGCATTTGGATGGAAAACTGAGGTTTATGCAACATGGAAGTGTATTGATACCCTGAATATGTTTATGTATTTATTAAAGGTCCCTCCATGGGGTTTTACATGCTTATATTATGTTTTGGGTTCAAATAGATCCCTTGGTCTCAAGATTTCCCCTTGCCAATGGAGTGAGCAAGGTCTAAGATAAAATAGTGGGTATACTTGTTACCTGTTTGGCTTTGAGGTGACCATGTATATCTTGTTCCACTAATAACCACCCTCTTTATCCATTCACAAAGGGTAATCATACCTATGAAGGTCTCAAAACATCAATCTCTCTCATGACTAGACTTGGATCTACCTATGTGTATCTTAGGCTCGTTTACCCTAAAACATATCTTGTCTTCATTTATCTCCTATCATCAAATTAGAGGATTAGATGATATGTTCATGATATTATGAAACCATTTCATATGGATATCCTCTCTCATATTTTCTCTTTTCATGCTAGGCATAAGACTCATACTCAATCAAGCAATCAAACTTGTGTGTGAACTTAGACTCATTAGGCATAAAATAGAGTTTTGAAATTTTCACTTTTATTATCAAATCTGAGGGTTTAAAAGAGGTTTTGATTACACTATGAAAACATTCAACATATATCCTTCATCTATTTATACCTCTCATAGGACTTCCCCTTCTCAAATCAAGCAAAAAACACTATTGAAGAGCAAGGAGACCTGTAGGTCACCTTTTGACTGTGTGTAAAGGTTTGGAACTTAGATTTAACCAATATTATTTATGTTTCCTCTAGTATAAAAATTACCTTATGACCTATTATCTATCTGAGGTAGACCTTATAGTCTCTAATACACTACCGCCCTTCCTTTTAGGCTTGAGACTAGTCCACTCCTCATTAGCAAGTTGTAGGTGCCTTTTTTAGGGTTATTTGATTGTATCTTTGTTTAGGCTTTCACATTTTAGCCAATAAATTTCTCAATTACTCTTGTATTTGTCTTGATAATCCAATTTAGGCTCAGATCATCTTTCAAACTCCTTTACTCCTCTCTTCAGATTGAAAATGGACTGATCTTTCAAGTAAGCCTGTAGGTGGCCTTGAGGGTAGTTTGAGAATTAGGCTCTACATTTAGAAGTTGGTCTTATCACTATGTCATGATTCTTGAAGGTATCTAAAAAAAAAGGATTATATCTCACTACATAGGTAGAGTTTATAGGCTTATTATCTTAGTCAAACCCTTGACCATCTCTATTCCATACACAGCCCTATAGGTGCCTTTTAGGACTTGTCAACTCAGTTCCTTGAGCATCTATGACTTGTAAGTGGCATAGGTTCTCTTCAATGGTTTTTTTTCTTTCTTCATCATCATTTAGGTTATGTTTTCTTGGCTTGCCTTGCTTTTATGTTGATTTGATCCAAAATGATGACCTACAGGCTTAAGGCCTATAGGTCATTACTTACTTGTTTAGAGATAGAAATCCACTTCTTGAATTCTTTAACTTCTTGGAACTATAAAAACACTTCTCACTTCCTTTTCACTCCTTCAATGGTCTAAAAATCCTATGACAAGCATCATTCCACATTTTTCACATTCCCTATTTGACTGGTTTGTATGGACTGTATACAGTCAAGAATTTTATAGCCTTATTTAAGAGCATGGTTTGATTGTAAATTTAAACAAATTGAACTTTAAAACTCCTAAAAAATATCAAAAATTAGTTTTTCATTACCATTTAGATCAAACATGACACTCAAACTAGTGGAAGACCATTTATGAATTGTAATATGCATTTCAAGAGCAAGGCATATAATATTTCTTGGAGACTAACGATGAGGAGATGATTTTCAAGAGAGGAAAAATGAAATATGGGAGAGTGGGGATTTTTTTATGAACAATGGAGTTATAGAAACCCATAAAAGTGACCAACACCTTAGACAAACAAATCTTGCAGCAGGAGTGAGTGAAACACTTTGTACATCAAGACCACTTTCCTTTCAAGTGAAGACACTTCATGGATATTAGTTTTATAATTAAACCACCATGAAAAGGATATATTTGACCTCTAAGAACATCCCTAAAAACCATTACTATTCATATAATTATGAAGTGGAGAAACAGATGCAAGAATAAACCCTATTCAGATTGATAAGACATAGTGACCTGCTTTCGCTCTTAGTAATTGTTCATAAATAAGGGGCCATGAATTTGAAAAATAATTCCACTTATTTAAATCTTAATATTACCCCTAAAAATTTCTAAATTTTTATCTCCTAACTCTCTCTCTCTCTCTTAGCTATACCATTCTCTTCAAATTTGCCTTTCTCAGCTTGTGAAGGTAGTGATGGGGAAGAAATAGTGCATGAAGTGTCAATTAGACCTGAAACTTGGTAGAAAGTTGTAAAATAATCTAAGGTATCCCAAAGGACACTTAAAACTATTTATAACTAAAATATGATCTTTCAAGGTTGTAAAAGTGCTTAAAAGTGTCATTTTGCTTAGTTTTGGCATTGAACTATAGATGTTGTCAATCTCTAACCATCCTTGAACATTGTCTAACACATTTCTTACATTAGGTATGTTTGGAATCATATTTAAACCTTTTATTTATAATGGTATGTGTAACTCTTCAAAATAGGCCAAAAGGTGCCAAATTATCATTTTAGCACAATAGAATGAATTAAAGGGTCAAAACATGATAATATGACTTTAATGACATCTAAATAACCTTTTATAGTGACTTTCAAACATACTAAACCTTTGACCACATTTGAAAACATCAATACTTTGTAATTGACTCATAGGACTAGATAAGTGAACATAAGACCAAACTTTGGGCAATGCTAGACAAGGACAAACATGACCATATGGAACTATTTAAGACCATTTAAGACCATGACAAGACTATGTCAAGTTTTTTAAAATCCTATAAAGTTTCAATCTACATGGGGTGACCAATTTTGATTTGAGGTCAAAATTTGGTCAGTAGTCACCTGATTGGACTTTTTTATGATCTAATATGTCTTTAAAGAGCATCAACCAATTATCTTAGTGATTTTCTAAGGGCTATTAGGCTCTCCATAATCTTCCATAGGTCTTAAATTAGGCTTCTTAGGTAAGATAGTAATACAGTCACCTTTTTATCTCAAATTAGTGACTTGAATAGCTCATGTATCATCTTGGGAGATTTGTAAAGGGGCATAGATGGATTTCTAACATCTACCCAGGCTTACAAATCCTATTTACTTGATTTGAGGGCTTATAACCACTTTGCACACTCACAAATAGTCCTGAAACTATGCCTTTTAGGCCATTTTCATACACTTTGTTCTTAGAACATTATATAAATCTATTTCATAAAAGGACAAAGAGAGCCATAGAGGCCATTCAATAAATTTTAATTTCAATCCAACCCATTTTAAACACTTAGAGGATCCATTTCTCCCATCGGGTCATTGTGAGGGTTTAAGGAGGGTTTTAGGTAGCCTAGTCTCTTAACAATTGTTTATAGCCTATAAGGCCTAAATTACTAAACTAATCCCAATAATTCTAATTAAATAACTCCCTTAACACTCCTAAATGATCTAGGAATACCATGCATCTTCTCAGGTGAGTTATCACATGCCAAAGGTGCCTCTCAAGTGACTAGGTCTGCAATTATGGATTTGAGAGAGATAAATTTGCATGGGAATGCACAAAATTATTTAGTTTAACTTTGAAACATAATGTTTGGGTATATTCCACATATTTTGAGGTATCGCAATTCTTAAATCAATTAATTACCCTTTCAATCTACTTAAAATTGATTCAAGCTCAAAATTAGGGTTTACACCTAGTTACATTCAAGTGACTCTAGAAAGCTTACTTGAGCACTTTATTTCCTTCTCAATGAGCTCAAAATCATGGAATAATCTTATAAAAAAAATTATACCCTCTTGATACTCTTCAATCCTCACAACACTTTCATACTTATAAGTTTTCTTGAGTTTCCATACATGGGCCTATGTATGACCATTTTAGGCTTTTTAAGCCTAATTAGACCTTTTGCCCATTTCATTGTCTTCCATCTCCTTGGTGAAAAATTTTAAGGGTATTTTTTGCATTTATAATGTATTTTAAATGTTTCCTTGGATTTAATTTCCATTTTTATACCTCTACACATCCCTCCAACACCACATAGTTTATGTTTTCCTCATTCTACACACAGGCCTATATGTTCTTAATAGGTCTAAATTACTACTTTGAAATGAAAACTCCTAAACCCCATACTCAATGAATACATGAGATAAATTAGATGTATTATACATGTATATACCATTTTGGGAATGTGAAACCAATCCCACATTGGTTTCTCAAGGATCATGTCTTCTCATCTAGTATTCTCTCCCTTAGGTCTCATAGTCTTAGTATGTCTTCATTAGGTTTAGACTACCACTTTAAAGTGAAAAATATTGCATATAACACTCATTATATGTATTGTACCATCACAACTCATTCCATATCTTATAAATCTTGACCTCATTTCTTGTAACCGTAGGCTTCGTATAAAACTTGTTCATCTCTACCACAAACTTGTAGGTTTGTGTTTGGATATGTATTAAACGTTATAGTGCTTATTTGATCTTCTCACAACATCTCAAAATTATATCATTATTTTTATGAGGTTTATAATCTCTATTCAAACTTTAAAAACCTTCTTATCACTAAAATACCATTATCTCTTACCTTAGTCTGTATTATTCCATAGTTAGTCCTGTAGGTGGAAATTTTATCTTGGAGCATCTCCTTCTTCCTCATAGGAACTCAGTTTATTTTATTAAATGGTAAAATGGTATGTGAATTTTTAAAAAAACTTCTCATTAAGTACCTTCTCAATGGTATAACATATAATAAATATCAAACACCTCCATTTTCATGTACAGACCTACATTCACCCATCCATTCAAGAAACATGAAGTTTTGTTGAGAGAAACAAGGCTAAAAAATTCATGACCTATTTTATATCACTTAAAGTGGTTTATATAAATATTTAATGACTTTTATAAACTTTATTTCATACTATTAAAGTGAATAAGACCCAAAATAATCAAAGACCCTGCCTGGAGTTTGTTGAAACATGCCTACCACCCATCCAAACTAAAGATTTTGTTCTTTCTAAGGGTCACACGTGCCAATTAGGTATTTTAAATGGTATGAGGTAGATTTTAAAAAAATTATGATCCCATTTAATCATTAATTTACATACAATAATTTATAAATGCCTTGAATATGTTAAAAATTGACCCTGTGTGGATAAAGAGTGCACTATTGACTACCTGAGCTTTTAGCAATTGTTCATAAAGGAGGAACCATAAATATGAGAACTATGGTCATTTATTTTAAGGTCATAAGGACCCATATCAACCCCCAATATCATTCCTTCTAACTCTCTCTCTCTTATTCATTCCATGCATCTGAAACTGGCCATTGTGAGCTTGTCAAGAGCTTGACGGGAGAAAGGAAGTATTTTTCACCTTATTTGGACCTGTGCAAGCTTATTTAGCATGTATTTGATCTATTAAATATTAAGAGAAATATTTTTAAGAATTTCAAGCTGAAGATGACCCCTTCTTTTGGCATTGAAAACCTCTTATTATTGTTTCTTCTCATTTTAAACTAACATATCGTGAGATGTGCCTACCAAATTCACATTAAAAACTTATCAAAAATCATTTTCAAGTTCCTTGCTAAATTATATCCACCTTTTAGGGGTTTTAAGTGGTCTTTGACAATTTTTCACATGTTAGTGTCATATAAAAAAGGTTCAAAATGACTCATTAGCCTTGGATATATCATGAAACTTATAACACATCAAAGGGTGCTCTAAAACATGTTAAGAACTCACAAAATACCCCCTTCACATTATCCTTAATGACTTCTGTAAGGAAAAGGCACTAGAAGAATTAAACAAACTAGAAATAACTTTACCTTAACATTTCTAAAAGAACCTTAAATAGTGCTAAACACAAAAGGGAGACCATCCTAAATGACTTTTTGAAGGCCCTAGATGGCTACAACAAAGTTAAAATGAGCAGACTAGAAAAAAATTTATAAGACTCACCTATAGTAGCCAAAAATGGCTAACAATATCTTCTAGTTTTTTTTAATCATTTGAGCCTCTAGTGAATAATGGCTTGAAAATATAGATTTATAGTGATCATTTTATAATTCCTTCATATAGGGTTTTCAAAACAAGAAGGATGACCCATTGGGTGAATTTGAATTTGATCAACTAATTATTAATTGGTAGGAGTATGTAGTTAATAAAATTAGACACTACATGTGAGTAGGATAGTCTTAATGACCTTGTCTAAAGATCAAGGACAACTAATCTATAAGTGTGTAATAGTCAAAGAGTGAGCTTGAGTTTTTTGGAATGAGAAATAGGGACATTTTGAGATCATTAGTTGCTTGGATCAATTGGTTATCTACATAAGAGTGAAGGAGTGATAGTTAAAAGACAATAGAAATAAGCATGAGCTAAGTGTGTATAAGAAGTGGTCAAAATTACATTATTTTAATGTTAATGTTAATTTATGTGTTTACATTTTTCACACTTTTATTCTAATAATACAATAAATCAAAATCACTAGCATAAAATTAATAGAGATATACATGAATTGCCTATGAAGAATAGTCTTGAATGTAGACCACAATGTTGAATTGTGCTTCATGCAAACCTAAAATGAAATATGTATAAATTAGTCCTTAAGATGAAAATCTAAAATTAAAAGATAAAAAACTTATAATAACAAGAAACAAATACACCTAATTTGGTATGCACATATATGTTTTTTGGTTTATAATTGGTGACTGTAAAGGGTAAGAACCTTGGATATTTATTCTTCATTGAAATACATAGATTGGATTATTTATGCCTCAATCCTTATTGATAAGAGAGTGTGCTTAAGAACTCAAGGTGTGCAAAACTTCATAATTTCATAACTAAAGTATTTTAGGAGCTTGGAATCCTTGTGTGAATTAAAATGGATCATTTCAATGCAAAATTAGTGCAAAAAGGTGAATCAACTATTGCATATGGAATAAGATTCATTTTTTATGCAAAACTAGTGAAAAAATAGCATAATTTGAGTATGGTGTATAGAATATATAGAATGAAATGCATTATCTTTCCTTCTATGAAATTGGTGAAAATTTGAGCAAATATGTGATCATGTGCCACACACATGCCCCCAATCTAATATTTAGGTGTATATGGATTCTAAAACTAAGAAATACCCTGTGCTTTTTAGAGAAAATATCTATACAAATCTTTGGAACAAATGTTGCACATGATGCCCACAATATAGGTAAAATATGTGACAAACTTAAGTATTCATGTGAAATAATTTTATATATATTTTACAAATTATACTATAAATAACTAAGATTTTGAAGATTTCTATAAATCATTGTTTTTTTACTATTGGGAAAATAATGCACAATTTTAGACATAGCTTACTTCCAAATAGAACATTATTATCTAAAACTCCTTTTTGGATAATTTATGGGTATGTGCTTTAATCAACTGAGTAAAACCTTTCATTTCTTTTCTGTCCAATGACTTTTTGTATCTTAGCCTCTAAGGTAAGCCATTATGTATGTCCCCTCTTTTTAGGTGAGTTTTTAAGCCTACATAATAACTTATCTCAGTAGAAGAAAGTTAAGTGAAAATTTTTATAAAAAATATTGAAATTTGAATTAATAATGATAACATTGGAGGTTGTGCCATCATTATAAGTAAAAAACCAATATGGTGACATAAGATGCATGTAGAATAAATCATACATAGTGTCATGTCTATATAGATGTTAGTAATGAGAAACACAGTGAACAATGATCATATATTGAGTATGTAAGGAATATAACAACTCAGGGACGATGCATGATATCAATCATGACATCTAAAAACTTAGAAGATGCATGATATACATCATGGCATCAAAATATAATCAAACAAGTGTTATGGCTATGACGCATACATAATGAATATGTGTAAAGACACATGAGGTAGATAAGAGAGTTCAAGGGGAAACATATAAGGGACATGTTCTAATTTCACTCACACACATGGAAGCACATAGTGAAGGCTTTGAACCATAAAGAAGGACATGTTCAATGTTCATAATCTAAAAGATATGAATACACACAAAACATGAAGCAAGAAATCAAACACAAAAAACATACATGAATAAGTGAATTTGATCAACATTAGCAACTTGTAATAATAGTATATTTATAAACTCAAGTATCTATTAGTCTATCAATGTGAAAGTAGGTGAACAAATAATCAATAAATTTAATGTACTTAGGTATGTACAATAAGGATAGTCATAGAATAACAAAACATGTGTAAAAAGATGCCCCCAATGAACCTTTTTTGATATATAAAATCTATATAAAGTCTATGAATAGTTTGAATCTAGAAAAGTAGAGCATGTGTTCACTAGGATAAGTTTGGTGGAATTAGATAAGAGCACAGTGCATTAATGTCTAAGTTAGAGCAATTGTGTCTATGTAGAATTTTTAGGCCTGATATAGTATCACCACCTATAACTACATCTAGAAAAGATAACATGTTGTAGACACTAAAAAACCACACCATATGGTTCTAGTTATCATAAAATACCCCCTTGGGCTCCTTGGGTTAGGATATTTACTAAAACCCCTTTAACACACCCATTTTCCCCATTTATTTACTTTAATTACTTAATTAATTTAAATAACCTATTTACACCTCACCCAACCTAAACCCATGGATAACTAATCGACACCTAGCCTTAAGACTATTTACCACCTTGGCATTGAATGCCCTAACCTCTTATACCTCTTTTTCATGCATACCCATGTTGCCTTAAATAAGCTCAGACCACTTCCATTGGTCTCAACAGCCAAACTTAAGTATAAATGGCTATTTTTAGCAAATTTGACTATGTTTCCATTGATCAATGACAGTCACCCCTCAATCGATGTCTATTGACCAAGACTGACATCAATTTCTTAAGTTAACCCTAAGACCCTTTCTTAGGAGGTTGAAAATTTTGAGTAAGAACTAGAACTCTTGAGTGAATCCAAGCTTCCCTATAAACTAGAGAATAATCCCAGAGACAAGAAAGTGTTTTAGCACCTTAATATGAATGACTCAAGCACTATCACTCTATCCACATTTTTTTAGGTTCCCAAGTAGCTTATATTCAACTTCAGGACTTCTCCAAGCCAATAAACACCAAAGTCTAAGTATCTTTCACTTGATCTAAGTTTAGTTATTTAGTTTTTAATAGTTTAGTGTTTGTATCCACTTCCCATATCTTCTCTTTTGTTAGAGTTCTACAACTCCAAACACTCCCACTTCCACCAAATACTCACTAAACATTCCCAGTCACTTAAGTATCAAACCCCTAAGTTTGATATCCTTGAGAACCTATTATGTCCTCATGATCATCATTCAATTCCAAACAACCCATAAATTCCCTCCTACAACTAACCCAAAATCCATTATACCCAAAACCAGAACCCACAACCAACATTGATCATCATGATTGGCATCAGTTGCCTTAACCAATATTGGTTTTAAAGTGATTAACATTGGTCACTGTGTAATTCCTTTTTCCGAAAAAAGCAAGAAATTTTCACCTATCAACCCTTATTTAAAGTCTAGTTTTTTTACTTTTATCATATCACAGGGTTTTAAACTAATTTTGGAATCAAGTATTAGAATTTTAGAATTAGTTTTGAACAAGTTAATGTCATTTTGATAAAATCACTCATTTTCTCTTTAAAAACATTTATTTCATTGTGATTGAGTACTTTCTATTACTTTATGCAATGCATCTCTTGTCATTCTCAGAACTTAAACTATTTAAAGAGTGGATTAACATTCCTCCAGTGAAGTATAGTACTTCTTGGATCTATCATTCTCTAGGCAATCCACCCATTTATCTTTCTAATAAATCCATTTCTAGCTTCTTTCTTATTGTAGGTCATCCTCCCAAGCCAAAGAGGAGTTATCTACATCGACTAGATCATGAACGTGCAACTAAATCTAGGTTCTTCAATACCATACCCTTTCTTTAAATTTTTTACCTGTTTTCTAAAAAGAAAAAGAAAATAAACACAAAACATAGTGAAACATTCTGGCATGCCCGATATGAACCTTGAGTTTTCTTGGGTTCATAATTGTTTTAGGACATTTAGTTGTATTAGTGAAAATTTTATTCATTTGCACTTCTTTGTTTCTAAAACTAAAATGTTCTTTTCTTAATTTCTTCATTGAAAGTCATATTTTTCAATTTCTTCTTTTCCAAAGCAATTATTTGTTTTCTTTGCTTTCTTAGAAAAAGTAAATTTTTTATTTTCATTCATTTCTATAAAAGTGAAAAAATCATTCATCCTATGATAGGACTTGCATCGTCATTCCACATTTAGGTGCATAATAGTTTTTCTTGTACTCATTTAAAAGAAATCAAATTTTTCCTTTAGGTTTAAAAATAACTTGCATTCATTGATTTATTTCTTTTCTAGATCACATAGTTTAAAAGTAATCATTAAATCAATCGTAGCAATCACCTTTGTCACACACACAATACCAAACCACTCATACAAATCATTCATCAAACAATGACATAAGGCTCGACTAGGATTTCATCACCTATGGGTAAACCTTCACCCTTGGCTATCTCACTTATACTTCACTACTAAGGGGGAAAACCAAAACTCAATACATTAGCTGAGTATAAACTCTAAAAATTTGGTTCATCTTGGCTAATCATCTGACACCCTTATCATTATGGTATTTGAAGTGAGGGGGTAGGCCCCAATATCAAGCCATGTACCAAATTCTAGTATAGATATTGTGAGAGCCTTAAACAAAATTGAAACCATCCATAGATTTATTATTCTAGTACCCATTCTACAAGCCAAGTGGAGTCACATAAACTTTTAAATTGAGGCATAAGCCTAAAAGTGAGATAAAAAGAATTCTAGGATTTAACATACTCTTAGTGTGTGTGTGATTTCCTTGAATCTTTTATTTTTTTCTCTCTTTTTGAATGTGTGAGATCATTTCCACCATTCGTTGCATGTTCTTGACAAGGCAATAAGTTGTAAACCAAGCAAACCAAGATCCACCTCCCAACCACCCATCTTCTTCTTCCTCATCCATGGAGCACACTCTAGATGTAGAAAGTTCCCCTAACCATTTTAGGAGTCCCAGTATGCCTTAGTATTTTACTCGAGGAGATATAGATTTTACCAACCTCCTTGATAATAACCTCATGGCCCTCTAACACTATCTTACCACAATTGTTAACCATACCTCTCCTTCGATACCATCCATTGAACCACCCTATGGCATGCCCACTTACCTTATGAGTGAGACCTTGGTTGTCATTATATTTACCACCCAATCCATGGTGACCCAAGCTTCCTCTTCCACAAACAACCCCTCAACCACCATTACCCAAAACCAAGCTTTCTTTCCACCAACCAATGCCCAATCACCCTCTACTTTCACCAACCCCCTTACTAACCCATCAAATATGGGACAACTCCACCCATGGTAACCCAAGAACCACTTACCATTGGGATGCCTTCCACTAGTATTGATTTCTTGCCACTTGCCACTCAAAACCTAATATCCTCCACCCCTTTCCAAAACTTAGTGGTGTCCATATTGTCTACTCTCCCACCCATAAGAACCAAGATAAATCCACACCTTCAACAAACCAACCCAACCATGCCTATGACCTAACAAATGCCTACTACACCTAACCCAGGCTATAACCCAAACCCATAAATATATATGCCTCCTCCATATTACCAACCTTCTATGGCTAATTATACCAATAGTTGACCTCTACCAAACCTTCTACAAATTACTAATATATTGCACCCTCACAACCCCAAAAACACATACCTTATAATTATGGGGCTACACCACCAAAAATTGACCTCATTAAAATGTTGATGGATAATATGACAAATCTAGAGACATTTATTTTTGAATCCCATAATCTCTTGTCCTATGATCAGATTTGCAATGAGCCCATCCACCCTTCTGTACCAATCTTACCTTACCCTACACAATGGGAGCTTCCCAAATTTGCCAAATTTCAAATCAAGGAATATCCCCAATAGAACCTAAGAGCATTTATGAATTCATGTTATCTAATTTCCTATGATGATGTTCTTCTTCTCTGAACCTTCCCTATGTCCTTAGCAAGACCTGCATTAGACTGGTATAGTGACATCACTAGGCACTCCCTCTTTTCTTTCACTTAACTAGATCAAACCTTTTTGGACCATTTTTCTATCAATATTTCTAAGAAGGTATATATAACTAACTTATATTCCATTCGACAATTTGAGTATGAATCTAATGCCAATTTCATTGCTCATTGGAGAGGGTTGATCAACCAACTCTCTTCCTTATCCCAACCCAAGTTAATTGAGATTTTTTCTTAGGCATGTGCTAAACACATCTCCTCCACCCTATAGGTTCAAACCTTATGAACCTTTGATGAGGCATTTACCATGGCTATAAAGTTGGAAATTTGAGAAATTGATGAGGTTAAACTTAAGTTGAGGATTAAAAATGATAGTTTCAAATCTATTGAATCTTCCTCTAAACCCATAAAACACACCAATACCAAAGCTAAAGGTACATATAATGCCATTTTACTTAAAATGGCTGCTCATCTAGTAGTCAACCAATCCAACCCCTCCACCTTTTTAAACTAAAATTCTAAATCCCAAAACCATTTTGTGCAAAAACAATATACTTCGTTAGGGGAGTCCTACGCTTTAGTTTTCGAGAAGTTGTTGAAGGCATCCATAATCCAACTTCCTCCAATCAAACCACCTCAATAATCTGATGCTTCCTACCCTATACCAAGTTGGTATAAGGAAAATGAGATGTGTAGCTTCCAACATGTCATTAGGCATAATGTTGATAGATGCAAAACATTTAAAAACATTATCCAAGACTTGATTGACAACGGTGAGCTTGTGATGGATAACCCAAATGTACCCCCCAATCAAGTGCTTGACATTTTTTTATAACCATTCCCAAACCACCCACCTTATTAAAAAAATGAGCATACTAATGTGAAAACATCACAAAAATATGAGTTTCATATAGTTAATTTTGTTCTTAAAGAACTTATATTAAATAAACCCATGGCCCAAAACACCATTTCTTCTCCACTCACTTCCATAGTGGAAATACATGTCTCTCCTTTGGAAATCATAACAAAGAAAGAAACCACAATCCCTTCTCCACTTATTTATATAATGGAGTCACCCATATCTCCTTTGGAAAACATAACGAAGGACGAAATCGTCGCTCATATGCCCTTTTCTTCCATGTTAGACTTATCTACCCTTCCTTCAAAAAGCATAACTAAGGAAGAGATTGTCTCACCTACTCTTTCCATGATAGAATCACTAACCAAATCCTTAGATCCATTAATCGAATATATGGAAAACATGACCATCTCACTTCCACAACCACTTGGCTTATCTTTAGAGTCCACTACTAAGGGAACTAAGCCTATCTATAAACCATATTCAAGGTTGGTCAAAAATCTATAATTTTTATCTCAACCAAACCTTGACTAGGCCATGTTTTATCACCACATTTGAATTCCATACACAACCAAGAAGGAGTCACCACCCACACCATTATCTGCCCAACCTTCAACCTCCACAAGTGAAACTACCATTACCCCAACCAAAATAACAAAAACCTCCATACCCTAAACTTTAGATAAACCAACCAACACAACTCCTTCAAATACAACCAAAACAACTTCAAATACCCCATTAAATCCTATTAAGAACCTAGGTGTCCTTCCCACTCAAAATATTACCCATCCTCCCTTGAAATTATAATTGACACACCAATCCCACCTAGAAATCTGTAAACCAAACCAACAAAGAAAATTGAACCATATAGGATTTAGAAATCCAAAACCATATTACCTCCCATTTAAACTCTACCCTCCATTATAGGGCCACATCCCTCATCCATTTAGGACCTCACCCTTATACCTTGTTAAAAATACCAAGCCTTCCAAAGAAACCACAAGTCCAACCTCTACTTCTATCTACACCTCCACCTATTATTACCAAACCCTTAACCTCAAAACCCTCAACCTCAAAACCATCTACCTAAAAACCATCTACCTCTAAACCATATACCTCAAAACCATCTACCAAAAGCATTGAATACCCAAAGTTCCATTTATTAAGCTTACCCCTAAAAAAAATCCACCCCAACTATCAAAAACAAAACTTTTACCTCCTTGACACCCTTGATAGAATCCTATTCTACCATATTACAAAGGTTTATACAAGATTCCTACTTAGTCTTACCTCCCATCAAGCCATTTTATCCTCTTATTCGAAAACTAGCTTGGTTCAATGACAATTTGATTTGTGCATACCATAGGACACATAGACATGACATGGAGAACTACAAAGCTCTCCAAGACATAATCCAAAAATTATGTGATGTGGATTTTTTATTAACAAAGGAACTTCCCATAATCCCACATCCAATCCAAAAACCAAAAACCACCACCACACATCAACCTCTCCCCAAACTCTCATCTAAGAGTTTGAAGGAATTGAAGCAACTCACTAGCCCAAATACCTTCCAAACCCATACCATTCATATGGTCACTCAATCATAATCCCAAAAGGATAAATGGAAATCCAAAGTATCCATCCCATGGACATACCCTTCTTCCACCAAATCACCCAAGTCACCTTCACCCAAGACCAAGATTTATATCTTGGGTACACCCCAATCTAATCCCTCTAGACTAATACATAGGTTAGTTCTAAAATAGCTTCATTAAAAATTGGTGAAGATGAATTTGTATGATTTAATATAAAACTCACCCCAACACCTTAAATATACGATAGAAGCCTTTTAGTTAATATATTTTCAACCTAAAGATCCATGACCTCTAGCAGCACTTGTTGGAGCCCTTCAACTATCCACCCTTCTCACCTTCTAGGATTCAAAGATACCCCTTATTCATCCAGATGATCTAGATCCTCCTCTTTTTTATTAAAGCCCACATAAACCAAACCTAAATCAAGAGGGTTATAATTGAAGAGGGAGAAAGCATTAATATCATTTCTTCCAATGTGTAAGATAAACTTAAGATCCCAAAGAACATCATGTTAGAAACTACCATTGTACTTTGATATTTTAATGATACCATGGAAACTACCTTAGGGATGGTCATCCTTCATATACATTTGGGCCCTTACACTCTTCTTGAGCTTTTCTACGTGGTAGAATGAGAGTTTCAATATAAAATTTTGCTTGGATTCCCTTAGATCCATTCCATGGGTTATGTACCATCAACTTTGCATAGGTGCATCAATTTTGAGCATGAGGGTCAATTCCATGTCATTCTAGCTGACCCTAATCCTTTCAAATCATAAAATATGACTTATCAACCCAATAATGTTCTCATCCTATTAAAGGATGCATCCCCTTCATCCTCCATTAACCAAGCTTCTACAATATTATCTATACCTTCCTCCTAAATCCCTATGAAAGACCCTTGGAATCCACATTCTAATGTCTCTCACTTGTGGAATGACACCTATTAACCTTAGATGCCCTACTTACTCCCCAAGAGTATGGAAATCTTGATTAGCATCCTAACTATGATTCTAACATTGGAACCATTAGTCCTTTTGGTCCTCCAAATTACTAAACCAATCTTATCTATGGGGGACTTGATCAACCACTTTCCACTTTTGATGCCTCCTCTTTTGTTAAATCATTCACCTCTAATTTTTATTTTTTGGATAAACCAAAGTTTTATAAGACATACCTCCATTGCTGTGCTTGGAAACGTTTTAGTTTAGACCTCTATGAACATGGACCACATGAATTTTTACCATGTAAAACTCAAAAACCTCATAAATGATATGGCATTGGATTTATCCCACCAGAAGAGCCAACCAACCCACCTTTCATCGTGATCATTGAGGAAGAAATCCCGTCCTCACCAACCCCTTCTCCTTTAAAATTTGAGGATCTGGATTCCACCCCTCTAACTTTTTTTTATCAATATGATTAGTTTAGGACCCTTAACTTATCAAAAGGATGGGGAAACCAAGACCATTCCTCTTACTCATCCTGAGATGGTAGAAAATGATTCTCCTACCATTAATTCTATTTAGTGTCAGGATGGTGATTCCATTCTCACCTATCTTGGTGCTAAATATTATTCCTTTCATAAATCCATTCCTCCTAATACATCAACCATGTTGAATGAATCTACCATTGACGTGAACTTGGGCACTCAGGATGACCCCTACATAATCAAGATTGGCCAATCCTTAGATTCCTCAAAGCATCAAGATTTATCTTCATTCCTACATGACCGTAGTATAGAATTCACTTGGTCTTATAATGATATGCTAGGAATCAAACCCTTCACAGTCATCCATAATATCATCACCAACCTCAATGCCAAGCCTATTCAAAAAAATCTTTGAAAGATGTACCTTTGTATTGCCCTTCTTATTAAAAAAGAGCTTTAATGCCTCTTATCCATCAACTTCATCCAACCCATTGATTATCCCCAATGGGTCTTGAATGTCATTCCTATCACCAAAGTAATAGGGGGACTTTGTAGTTTCATGGACTTTTGTGATCTTAACCTTGCTTGTCCAAAAGATGACTTCCCTTTACTAAGTATTAAATAGTTTGTTGATCTAACGACCGGCCATGAGATGCTCTCTCTTATGGATAGATTCTCAACATATAATAAGATCTTTATTTCCCCAAAATATCAACATAAAACTACCTTTATCACCCCATGGGGAACCTTCTACTGTAGGGTCATGCCTTTTAGTCTAAAGAATGATATTGCAACTTATCAGTGAGTTATGACTTATATCTTTCATGACCTTATCCATAAAACCATGGAGAATATGTATATGACCTCCTTAAAAAGTTTAAATGTCATAAGGATCATTTGGAAATCCTTAAGGTTATCTTTGAATGCCTTATCCACTTCTATGTTTACCTTAACCCAAAGAAATGCATCTTTAGGGTCTTGTCATGTAAGTTTCTTGGCTTTATTACCTCTCTTCATAGAATAGAAGTCAATCTCACTAAATTCAAGTAAATCCTTAACACACCTCCTCTAACTAACCTCAACCAACTCCACAGTCTACAGGGGAAGCTTCAATCCATTTATCACTTCATCTCTTAATTATCTAATAGATGTTAACCCTTCCATCAACTCCTTAAGAAGGATATCTCTTTTTAGTGGAAAAAATAATATCAAAAGGCTTTTGACTCGCTTAAAGAGTACGTTATTGCCCCACCTATTCTTGTCCCTCCAAAATAGGACCAACCCTTCTACCTCTACATTTCTACCATAGACCATTCCTTACATGTTATGCTTGCACATCATGATAATCAACATAAATAACAAGAAGTATACTATATTAGTCAAATGATTATAGAGTATGAGACTTATTATACCCATACAGAACAATTATGCCTCACCTTGGTCTTTATGGATTTTAAACTCCATCACTACCTCTTTAACCACAAAACCTTTATGATCACCAACATTATCCCACTCAAGTACATGCATTCTAATCCATATCATAATCAGTGCATGGCTAGATGGCTTATGATTTTAGCTGAGTTTGATCTTTATTTCCTCCAAAAAAAGTCAATTAAAGGGAAAATCATTATTTATTGATTGATTAAAGCACCTTTGGTAGACAACCAACCTCCTCTTGAGTTTCCCAATAAGTCCATCATAACTCTCTCTTAAGAGGACATTACTTATCATAAGACCATGTTATTTGATGGATCAAAGTGTCAATGTGGTGGAGGTACCAACATCATCCTTATCCCCTTGAAGGTGATCCTTTTCCCTTATCCATCAAACTTTATTTTGATTGCACCAATAACATTGCTGAGTATGAGGCCCTAGTTATAGGTCTCCAAATAGCTTTATCCTTAGGAGTTAAATCAATCAACATTTTTTATAACTCCCAACTTATGGTCAACCAAATCAATGGTTCCTATCAATGTAAAAGTGATGTTTTACAAAATTACAAAAAATTTGTAGATGTACTATTGACATTATTTGATCATTACCTCATTTAAGCCACTCCACATTCTACAAATAAGTTCATCGATACCATGACTTCTCTTGCTTCCCAAATCCCATCTGTACCTTTCAATTCTAAACTCTTTGTCACCATCTATCACCTTAATGATCCCTCTTACACCAAATCTGACCTCCCTTCATCTATAATGTGGAAGAATCCCACTTCAATATTTGGTATAATCAAATCTTTAACTACCTTACCTTAGCCATCATCCCTTCCAATCTCTCTAGAAATGATAGATAAAATTTTATAAAGAGTACTTATCACTATACCATACTAGGGGAATCATTTACTAGTGAGGATTTGATAGCCTTCTTTTTACATGCCTACATAGTCAAGAAATCTCTCGTGCAATCAAATAAATGCATCATGGGATTTGTGGAGGACACTTTAGTGGTCTAGTTGTCACTAAATATATCCTTTATCTTGGCTATTATTGGCCTATGATTAACCAAAACTATTCTGATAATGTCAAGAAGTGTGTCAAGTGTCAAAAATATGCTAATTGACATAAAATTCTTAGTCATGGTCTTCAACTCTCTTAGGATTTGTGGCCCTTCTCATAGTGGGGATTAGATCTCATTGGTGAAATTAACCCTCATTCTTTACAGTGACATCATTCTATCATCAATACAATAGAATATTTCACCAAGTGGGTAGCAGTTATCCCCCTCATCTCAACCAAAGCCAATAAAATTATTGAATTCATTAACCATCTTATCATCTATCACTTCGATGTTCCTCATAAAATCATCATCGATAATGGAAAATTGTTTAAAAATAAAAAAGTAAGCAATATTTGAGACACATTTGGCATTATGTTAACCTTCTCATCTTTATATCATCCAAAAACTAATGTACAAGATGAAGCTTCTAAAAAAACACTTTAAAAAATGCTAACTAAAATGGTTAATGAATATGGTAGGGATTAGCACTTACACATTGCCTTCGCCATATGGGCATATTAAACTAGAATTTGAACCCCTACGGGTGCTACCCCTTTCTCACTTATCTTTGGAGCAGAGTTTGTATTTCCTCTTAAATTCCAAGTTCCCTCCCTCATATATCCCTAAATGATATCATGTCAGAGGGTGATTATCATCAAGAACGTTTAGCCATTGAGTTACTTGATGAGCATTGTTTGAACACATTTAACCATCTTTGTGTCTATCAAAAATAAATAAAGTATGCTTATAACAAGTATCTAAGAGAGCTAGAATTCAATATTAGAGACCTCATCTTAAAGGAAAATCAACATGTAACCAACATGAAAAGAAGTAAGCGAGGTAAGTTTGCTTTTAATTGGCTTGGACAATATATCATATTGCATAAGTATGGGTCAAGAGCTTACTGGTTATCATCTCTTGAAGGGAAACTAGAACCTGATCCTTTTAATGCTTCAAATCTACATCCATTCTTTTTTTTAAACAAGTTCAAACTCACCTTATGTCTACTTAAGCTCATCCCTTATTTAATGATATTATCACCTTCATCCCCTTACTTTAAGGGAAATCAATTAAATCATAGAATCATGTGATTATCCATCACATTTTTTGCCTCAATCCTAAATATGGGTACTATAGCTCTACCCATGGCATGATTCTCATGGATACTTTTCATCCCTTATAAGATGGATTCCCATGGTCATTGTCTCTTAAATCATCCTTTCACCCACCATTCAACCTTCTTGCACTATAGTTTTGCATTCATAAAGGTAAAACTTAAGCCTATATAAATAAGTCTATGTCTACAAAAATAAAACAAATAGTATATCTTATGGGTCATCTCTATCATTTGCAAACTACTCCTTTAAAGGATAGCTACCAAAACAACTCAAAATTGCTTAAAATAAGATAGACTTCTCCCTTGAAAGACAACTATCCAAATAAAAAGCTTAGACCACTCCTCAAAGGATGGCTAAGTCCAACATTTGTCAAAACAAGCAATCTCATGGAAGCTTCTCGTATTGATCAACTTCCCCAACCTCTCAAAATAATCACATTGAAAGGACCCATAGTCAAAATTCAAAAAAGAAAAAAATTATATATGAAAGTTGCAACAGCTTTCATAAGTGTCAAATAGTAGACTTCCCACATCAATCAGTCTACAAAGAATAATACATAGACTTGTTTATAACGGCTCTTCAATCACTACATAAGGGGCAAGCTATCCCCAAAAGAAGGTTTCACTATCATCCATTTCCCTTTTACCTTACACAAAATAAGGAATTTTAAGCGTACTTGACACTATGTGAACAAGACACTTCTTAACAAACCAACTAATGCTAATGTGAGCATAAGAATGGCTTATGTTCATAATATCAATCCACCTTTTTTTTTGTCCTCACCAATGAAAGAGCACCATGTCTCCTTCTTCATCATACCTACTTGTTGATACATTTGTTAAGGCATTTGTCTTTTGATTATTTTAATGTTCTTCTCTCATTTCTTTCCTATTCTTACATATAGCCTATTACCCAAATTAATCTATATGTTAAGGTGGTTTTAAACATTTTAAATCATCTCTTATTTTAAATCAAACTAATGACATCATAAATACATTTTATAAAATTATGTGTTTTATTAAATGATTGTCACATTTTATAACCATCCACGTCATCTATTTAGGTGTTTTTATTATCATTAAAATTTTCTATAATCATCCTCATACATTATCAAAATAGCATCTCATATTAATTTTATAACATCTCATCTCTCTAAAGCAATCTTGCTTGTCCTCAAGTCTAACTCAAATTAATTCTATCACATAAAATTCATAATAACTTTTTATTGTGAATTAAACAACATTTAATGATTTATTTACACTAGATAAATGAATCAAACCATTATGTTATCCAAGCACATATACATATAAGTATGGGATCACATAGATTCATTAATTTAAATATCCACATCTAAAAATTCAAATTAAGCATATACCTACTAACAGGAAAAATGCCAAACCATCTACACATGTCATAAACATCATAAAATGAATCATCACATGGGCATCATCTAAAGAAGCATAACTATGCCATAACATCATAAATCAACCATAAAAACACCATAAATCAAATCAAAATGTTGAATATATATATATATATATATATATATATATATATATATATATATATATATATATATATATATATATATATATATATATATGTATGTATGTATGTATCTATGTATCTATGTGTGTGTGTCCATATCTCTCAAAATAGTATATACATCTCACTGCATCAGCTCATAGGCCAAAATCAAAATCATAATAATACAAAAGTTAATAGTCTATGGTGTAGGGGCACTACTATCTCCTGGAGCCTGTCCATATCTCTAACCTATATGAGCACCTACAAATGTTGTGCCACCATTAGGTGTAGTACTATTAGGTCTCCCTAACATAACTTGCTCTACTATATAATCTAAATATTGAGGCACATCTGGAAGACTATTAAAAACATGTCCCTCATAGTACCTCAACTCCTCTATTATCACCACATATCTCCACACTAAAATAGTCTACGGTGGTCCCATAGGTGCTCATTCTCCTACCTATATTAGAGCATCCCACTTAGTTGATACCAAGGTTACCTATGCCTATAACAAATCCCTCTCTTGAGTAGTAGTCACTATATACCCCCATGTAGAATCTCTCTCCTATGTGATAGTGGCTAGTTGTGCCTGGAGACTCTCTCTCCTAAGTCCTTAGCTCTAGTTGGCTTCATGTATAATTTATCTCCAAAGTGATAATGGCTAGTTGTGCCTGGAGACTATCTCTCTCTTGAGTCCTCACTACTAGCTACCCATATGCCTTGTCTCTCTCTAGCATCATGAAAGCTAGAGATGCTTATGCAGTAGCTAATGATGCTCTCACCTTATCTCTCTTTATGGTAATAGTCTATCTATCAGGGGCATCCACCTCCATCGATACCTCCTTCTCCATCTCAACATCCATATCATATTGCTATTCACCATCTCCTCTAGCTAGACCCTATTCTTCATCTCTCCCAACTACTATAGGAGACTATCCCTACTATCAAATAATATACTTTTAAGTCACCCCAACATCATTAACTCTTGCAAGAGCTGGTAGCTCCTCATATAGAGTTTCCTCCTCTACTAGTTGTGGTGGAGGTAATGGTGCCTCTGCATCCTAATGTTTATATCTATGAAATGCTCCCAGGATCCCCTACATCAGGCCATATTATCTCCTCAAACAGTCAAATGAGATCAACTCTATATCCTACTCTTGCCTCTTGTAGATTCATCTAATGTTCCAAAAAGAAAACATCTATGCATTGAGCCCCCTCCATAATGGCAAACCTGCATATGGTCTCTAGATGATCTTCCCATCAACTAGTGTATCCAACCATTACCTATCCAACCATTACCTAAACCATGCCAAATCTCATACCTCCCCACCTACTTTTGGCATCTCCATTATGATCTCCATATCATAATACCAACTCTAAATATACCCTCATGCCATGTATGTCATGACAATCCAACTAGTTATAGGATGGTAATATGATCGTATGCCTAGCAGTGGAGTAGGAAGCATACACTCATCCCATATCACCTATGTACTTGGTATCCCTATAACTCTTAATAAACCTGAGCCAATAATGATGGAGCCAATGTATATATTATTTAATCCTTTAGCAGCTCCACCAAAATGCTTGTCAAAGCCCAAGGAAATGAAAATCCAACTAGTTATAGGATGGTAATATGATCATATGCCTAGCAGTGGAGTACGAAGCATACACTCATCCCATATCACCTATGTACTTAGTATCCCTATAGCTCCTAATAAACTTGAGCCAATAATGATGGAGACAATTTATATATTATTTGATCCATTAGCATCTCCACCAAAATGCTTATCAAATCCCAAGGAAATCTATCCCCACTTGAGTCAAGTAATGTATAGTAGGTGACTTCTATCATCATCATCACCATAATCTATCTCCCTTTGGTATCCATAATATATAAATACTCAAAGGCCTCTACTATATCCTCTCCATATAGCAAGTCCATATATGCATCTTGTTCCTCACTGTACCTTAGCTCCATCGCTCAACCCTATATGGGTAGCCACAAAATCCTGTGAACAACCTCTAGCAGAATGGTAATCTCCCCTATTGGCAGCATGAATGTGTTGGTAGTAAGGTTCCATATCCTGATGAGGGCTACCAACATCATCATATCTCATGGAATACATTGATAACACTACATGCCACCCAAACCCACCATCATCAAATGGTCCCAATCAACCCTGGTCATGTCTCTTCATAACTCCTCAAGGAGCGGTGGCATCCTATCCAACATCATCAATAACACCCTCACTTATAAGGTTAAATAAATGAATTCATTTAACCTAAAATTTACAAACCCCCACACATATTTCACCTACACTACCCTCATCACTCTCCTGGTCCCTACTCCTAGGCACCCACCTACGTTCATCCCTCACCTGCCTTGCCAATACTATTAAACTAACCCTATATTTATTTTAGCTCACATTAACCTAAGATGCTTTAATCCATACCTAATCTTAAGCATAGGTCTAGTACCCTTTCTATTTCAAACCTACCCAAACTCTAAGCTAACATCAACACCTTTTTCTGACCTTTTTAAACCTTTTAAGCCCTTACCCTTTTCTTCAAGACCAATGTCGATCGAGCCTCAACCAACACCAATTCTTTATTAGACTGATGTTAGTTAACCCTATATAAACATTGGTTTTATGTTTTTTTTATTTCAGTCCCATCTTGATCAACATTGACCCCCTATCGACCAACATTGATCGATAGTGACCAGTGTAGGTCACTATGTGTTAGGGCCAAAGCTTGAAACCCTAGTCTCCATTTTTGCCTACCTCAACAAAACCCACCCATCTCACTCTACCCTCCCATATACCATATTTACTAATAAATTTTACCTCAAATCATCCTCTTCCCCTCTCTTATCCCTCACATATTAATCAACTCACCTAAAAACATTTACAAAAATAACGTAAAATTAAAACATAGAGCAAGTCGAATACCTACCTCATTTTGTGAGCATCATTATGGTGGTACCCATTGCCAAATCATCACTCACCCTATACCCCTTTATATACCTCTAAATCATTTCATCTTTGACCCTCTTTATCTCACCTAGTCCCCACACTTCCAACTTAGCACCCTCTCTAATGAATCCCATGGCACTCTACCCCACACTCCCCTCAAATCTCACAATCAACCACTCATGATGCACATTTTTTTCATAAAATGCATTTTCACTTCAAAAAAAATACACAAACAATAAAAATCACCAATAAAAAATAATTTTGACCTTTTTGGTCATGACCCCCTTTCTTTGGGTTTGTATGGTGACCGATGCTAGTCACCCCTAGGGTTAGGGTGACTAGTGTTTATCGACACTAACCAACATCGATCATAATTATTTAGGGTTTTGAACCCCTAACTCCCCTTTCCACCTCTTTATATCCCTTTACAAACATAGCCTCATCCATTTATGCTTCCCTTTGGACACTCATGCCACTTTTTTTCATACAATTTGTGTAACCTTGATTTCATCACATTGACCACTATGCCCACCTTGCCATGCTCTATAACATTACATATGTATGAAACATTCATGTCACTCTCTCAATATCATGACACATTCCCACTTATGGTTCTAACACCTACCACCCATTCTACCTTCTCAATATTTCCCTATTTTTGGCTCCCTATGAACATGGATACCTTAGCATAGAGACTTGCATTTATAAGTGTAACCCATATCAGTTATGCTTAATGTTGTGGCCTGGTTCACTTATCACTTGTCCTCCTCAATACAACCTTATTTTCCACTTTGTTTCATCCTAGTAGCCTCATCTAGGTACACCTTATGACATTGTACTTTTTTGCATCTTTTGTGTCTTTTTGAGCTTCCACACCTATCCACCCTAACCATTTTTCCACTAACAAACCCACTTGTCAAACTTGAACCCGAATCTATTTTCACCTCAACATTTCCTAGATTGAGGGGTAACACCTCCTCCCATACTTGGGGCATCCAAAATTTTACTACACCATTTCTTTTTATTTTTCAACATGTGAATGTAACCTACACAACAAAAAGGGGCAAAATGTAGATATTAGAAAACTGTACCACACAGTTCTAGTTGTAGTAAAATACCTCATTGGCCCCTTGGCCTCCTTGGGTTAGGATATTTAATAAAACCCATTCAACACAACTATTTACCCCATTTAGTTAATTTAATTAGTTAATTAAGTTAAAAAGCCTATTTACACCTCACCAAACCTAAACCCATGGCTAACTAAATGACACCTATCCTTAAGACTATTTCCCCCTTGGCATTTAATTCCCTAACCTCCTAGACCTCTTCTTCATGCATACCCATGTTTTCTTAAATAAGCTTGGACCACTTCCATTAGTCTTAATGGCCAAACTTAAATACAAATGGCTACTCTTTCAAAATTTGACTATGTCTCCCTTGACCAACATTGGTCACCCCTCGATCGACGTTTATTGATCAGGACTGATGTTGGTTACTTAATGTATCCCCAAGACCCTTACTTAGGAGGTTGAAACTTTTGAGTGAGAACCAGAACTCTTAAGTAAATTCAACCTTCTTAGTGAACTAGAGAACCATCCTAGAGACAATAAAGTGTTTTATCACCTCAATACAAAGGACTCAAGTACCATCACTCTATCCACATTATTCTAGGTTCCCAAGTAGCTTACATTTTACTTCAGGACTTCTCCAAGCCAGTAAACACTAAAATCTAAGTATTTTGCACTTGTTATTTAGTTTTCAATAGTTTAGTGCTTGTATACACTTCCCATCTCTTTCATATCTTCTCTTGTGTTGGAGTTTTGTAACTCTAAACACTCTCACTTCCACCAAATACTCACTAAACATTCCTAGTCACTTGAGTGTCAAACCCCTAAGTTTCATATCCTGAAGAACCTATTATGTCCTCACAACCATCATTCAACTCTAAATAACTCATAAAATCCCTCCTACAACCAACCCAAAATCCTTTCTGCCCAAAATCATACCCCATAGTAATCAAAATTAGTCACCCTGACTAGCATCGATCATCCCCTTACTAGCATTAGCTACCTTAATTGGTTTTGATTTCACAATGATCGGCATCAGTCACTATGTAATTTATTTTTCCTAAAACATCAAGCAAAATTCACCTATTGACCATTATCCAAAGTCTGGTTTGTTGACTTATATCACATCACAGGGTCTTAAACTAATTTTTAAATCAAGTTTTATCATTTTAGCATTAGTTTTGAACAAGTTAATGCCATTTTTATAAAATAACTCATTTTCTCTTTAAAATCATTTCTTTAATTGTGATTGAGTGCTTTATATTACTTTATATAATGCACCTCTTTTCATTCACAGAACTTAACTTGTTTAAAGAGTGGATTGATAGCCCTCTAATGAAGTCTAATACTTATTAGATCTAACATTTACTAGGAAATTCACCCATCTATCTTGTTAATCAATCTATTTCTAGATTATTTCTTATTGTACGTCATCCTCCCAAGCCAAAGAGAAATTTTCTACATTGACTGGATCATGAGCACACAACTAAATCTAGGTTCTTCTTACCATACCCTTTCTTTAAATTTTTTACTTGTTTTCTAAAAATAAAAATAAAATAAACACAAAACATAATGAAACACATGTATGTTTTTTAACTCATTCATGTACACTTATAAAACATATTTGATATAAAATTGGATATATATAAATCCTGCATAAATTGAATACAAATCAACTGATGTAAATAAACTAAACATAGTATGAATAGGTCCTAGGTTTTAGAATTTTTTGTAATATTCTATTTTTTTTTTTGTTTTTTTAATATATAATAATACAAAGGAACATATTAACCAATGACTCTCACAAATCAATAAGTCTTGTATCTAGCATAGGAATGATGATCTTTCACAAAAGGAAAGTATCATACCACTATGAATGAATTTATCTCAACTCAAAATCTAAAAATTGATCTGATGCTAAAATATAAGTGTCATTTTCATGATGATAATTTTTAGTATGTATTTTATAATTTTGAACTATAGGATTCTTTGGAACCTATCGTAGAGTGTAATAATAACTCTGTGTTGATGTCCTTAGTGGAACACTCTTAGTTCCCTATAATATCAATCTAAGACAAGGTGGATTAGAGAGTGGATTCTCTATAATATATTAAAATACTCTAATTAAGTGGATTTTCAAGGATAGGTCTCCTTGGAGAATAAACCACTTGCTTCTCAATTCTTTGAGTAGGTTGAAACTTTTTAGGTTGTTCAAATGTAATATCTTATGTAAGAACAATGATCTTTGGTTGGAGGGGGCATTCATATGGAATACCATGAATTATAATAGCCTCATTAGAAAAAAAATATTTCAAATATTTGTGCATTATAGAAGGAACTGTACAAAGCTATTGAATCCAAAGGCATCTCAATAACATATCGAATACCCCGACACTTGGCACTAATATAAACTCGATGGCCATATGTGTTTGAATGACTTGTAATGGTCATGTGATCTCATCAATATAAATTTGAATGTGGAAATTTAATCCCTTAATGACAATGGTAGTAGGAGATATATCTCTATATGTATATCCAATATGAGAGAGAAGTGTGATAGTACACATATTCACACTTGAAATTTTATTAACCATGATCATTTATATAGATTGATGATCAATGTAAATTCAAATGAATGAGTGTAAATTAGAATCATCATTGACAATCTCATGTTCTAAAACTATGATGAGTGGTCTAGATGGCATTGAAAAATGATATGTACCAAATGATGCCACTCAAAGGGTGTTGTGCCTCAATATGAGGATCATATGCAGTTGGTGGAGGATGTGTATTATATTTGTAATGCACTTCTAATTTTTTTGGTGTTTCTTGACATGTATGCTTAGCTAAAGGATAACTAAATATCTTAATTATTTTACTCTCACTTGGTTGTCGTTGTGTACTTTCATAAGGTACACTCACATTAATGGTGTTCTCATCTATCAATTCATGAATCTTATGTCACAAATTAATGCATACATTGGTGGTATGCCTTATTTCTCTATGATAGTCACAAAAATAATTTTGATCAAATCCCTTTCAACAGCTTAGTCATATCAAACTATTTAAAGGGAGGGAGCAATATGACATTACATTCTAATAAATTTTGTAATACCTTTTAGGGAGCTTTTGGTAAGTTGGTAAATTGTCTCCTTGGAGGAGTTGATAATACAATTCATGGAATAAGTTATGAAAATGCATTAATTATTTCCTTTTTATCTCCCTTATTTTCATTTTTTTTACCTTATATGTTGGCTTACTCTGATTCTTATCATTAGAAGTATAAACATATTTTGTTACATATTTAAGCTTGTTCATTGCTAACAACTTGACATCTCTTTCTTTAACTATATGATACAAATTTATGAATGATAGAAACTTCTTTAACATAGTAGATTCATTTAGAGGTGGAAGAAAACTCTATTTTAAAATGTCTTACAATTCCTTATCTAAAATAATATTTGTCATCTTGGATAGCATGGTCTTATACCTTAAGACATATTCTATGATAGGTTCATTGGATTCCTATTTGAGCTGAGTAATCTGAGCATATGAAATTTTTTCACTGATATTAAATGAAAAAGGTGTAAGAAACAAATATACCAAAGTATTGTAAGTAAAGTGGTAAATTATAAAACCATCTTAGTGTATATTATTTTAGGCTTATGGGAAATAACTTAGTCAACAACCTATTGTTGAACGCATAGTCCAAACATGTTGTGTGAAATCCTCTCAAGTATTGCTTGGGGTCACCTTTTCCATCATATAATGTAAGTTTAGGTGCCACAAAACAAATTGGTAAAGGATATGTTATAATATGTTGAGCCAAGGGAGTATGCAAAAAAGTCTGTGAATTAAGTGCCTCACTAAATTTTGAAACACCTTATTCCAAATGTAACACCTTAGTTTGTATAGTTTGAACCTCTTGCATAATGGATTGTACATTAGTATTAGAATGTGTGATAACCAAAGGTGGTGTCATAAATAATTAGAACATTGATTTTTGGAAGCCCCTAAGTTTCCCCCATGGTAGATAGTAAAAGAAAAGTTGTATCAAATGGAACAGATAAAGGCAAGGAACTCTTAACAGTTGAAGTTTCCTCATATGTACGAGTTATGCTTCCACTTTTTATTTATAAAAGAGTGTGGAATATTTTATGATAATCCTTATATTGATCATATATTTCTTCTCAAAATTTCTTAATAATTTTCAAATTACTTATCAATGGTTTTCCACTATTTAAAGGTTGTGATAAAACTTGATGCTCCTCTTAAGAGTGAGCATTGTCTTGATTATATTGTTCATGCTTGGAAGTGTTATTGAGCACTTATACATATTCAACCTATGCATTAGTATTATAATGGAATAATAAATACTTATTCTTATCCATCTAATTTTTTATATCAAAAGAGATTTGAGTATGTTCAACTTGAGTACCACTTAGTCTAACACTTCTTCTAAGAGAGGTAGAAACAACTTTCTTAGATTGCATAACATATGAAATACAAACCTAGAATATTTCTTATATCAAATAATTTATAAAATATGGAAACCCTATAACAAAATTTATAAACAAAAAGAATTAAAGGAACCATAACAACATATATGATTAGGATTTTTAATATTCAATCAATATGTGGGTCCAATAATATGTTTTATCAAATTTGGGAATTAAGAGAGTATTTAATTCTAATTATACAAACTGATGACTAAAATTAGATTAATACAGATATGAAATAAATGAAATAAAATGATTTGGAAATTACTAAATTTATAAATATGATAGAAAGGAAAAGTATGAAAGAAATATAACTTAGCTAGAAATCAGATGCATAGGATTGTAAGTATAATTGTAAAAATGATTGTGTGATGGCGTTGCAAATCAAGAACATGGATTCACTTGGATGTAGGATAAGGCCAATAGAATAAAATATGGGTGGCTTATATTGGTTTCCTTAGGGATTTTCAATGTGAAATGAGGATTTGTTCTATGTGACTAATATGATAGGTTTGCTCACACCTGTATGTCATGTTTGACTATGCAAAAGATCTTGATCTGTTACTAAAGCCACTGTGTACCTTCTTATTCACCAAGACCATAGCTAAATGACACATGAATATTAATCAAATAATGGGGTAAAAATGGGTTAGTGATTGAATTTATGCTTGACCTCAATACTCCTTATGTTGAGTGTTACCTATATACCAATACTTTGTAGAGGGATCAAACTCCATGTAGTTCTCTCATGTTATGGTGGTGTGTGTTGAATATTGGTACAATGATAAATATTGGTGCAATACTAGTTTGATTAAATGGTTCAATAATGACTTGTGATGTTGGAGGTGTATTCAAAATAAATTGGGGAACCAAGGTTGTGTGGACTTTGAATTGGGAAAATTAGATGTTTTTATCTTAATGTGTAGTTAGATATTCTAGTGTTTTTCAATCATATGATCCTCTCATGCATAATGGATTAAAAATATGGTTTTATAGTGATAATTTTAGAATTCCTTTGCATGGGGCTTAAAAAACATGCGGTATGACCCATTGGGTGAATTTAAAATTGATCAACTAGTAATTATTTGGCAAGATGATAGAACTAGAGAAATCAAACATTACTAGTGAGTGAGATAGTCCTAAAGGCATGACCTTGTCTAAGAAGCAAGGACAAATAATATGGAAGTGTGAAATAGTCATAGAGAGAGCTTGAACTATTTGGAATAATAAATATGGATATTTTGAGATCATTAGTTACTTAGAGGAATAGGTCATCTCCATAGGAGTGAAGGATTGATGGCTAAAAGACCATGGAAATAGGCATGAGCTAAGTGTGTATAAGGAGTTATCACAAAGGCATTATTTTAGTGATAAATGTTAATTTATGTGTCTACACTAATATAATATTTTGAATGACCATTGGTTCCTTTTTAGGAACATCATGGGATAAACTGATCTCTGTATTATGAACTAAAAGGAGATGGAGAAGCCAACTTTATGGGAGTAATGTTAGATCTCTCAAATGTAATAAGACCTTTATCCCTAAGTAGTTAAATTTTATTTTTCAATGTATAACAATTATTATCTATATGCCCATTGATAAAATTATAGTTATAAAATGTTTTTCCCCCACTCATGTTAGTCAATGTGTAGGGTGATGGTGATTATAAGGTAATCTTATCAGTTTTTTATTAATGAGTGTGCATAAAATAATATTTTCTCCATCCTTGAAGCTATAAAATTAGATTGGTTGATTCAAATTTGAAGTATTATGTCTTATTAGAGTGTTTAACCCTAATTTTGATTATGGAATCTTGACTTGGGTAGATAGGGTTAAGCATATAGAAATGATAGGGCACAAAGGTGAATATCATATCAATAGCAAGCCAATTAATGTGCTAAAATTAGATGTACCATATGTTAAATTTATTAAATTGAGATAAGCTATTAACAAAAATTAAAACTATGCTAGATATAAAAATGACAAATAAGAGATTACTTAGCTAGTTTTCGTGCTAATGTAGATTTGGATATGGTACAGGTAGAAAGCAGGCAGGAAGACAATTTTGGAATAATCATCAAATTTTAAATCTGGTGTCTCTGACTCTCTGGATAGTTGTGTCATCCTGATATGATTGCATCAACACTACTATCTGGGTTTGACACTAGTGTCATGTATGGAATATATAGTCAAACAAGATATAACCACCTAGATGCTTTTGGGTTTGGCTTCACCTTTGTTTTAGTGCATTTAGGTCTAGGTTATGGACTATTGCTCCTAGTAAAATAGAAAAACCCTAGATTTTCATATTCAATGTGACCTTAGGGAATAATGGGTTAGTGGGAACATAATGCATAGATGGATCATAATGGCATTAATATCAAAGGGTGTTTCTTATAAATCCAATACTACAGAAGAGGGCCCTAGAATCATGTAGTTCTCCCCTATTTGTTGGCTTGTGTGTGAATCATGTAATGTGTAAAGCAAATATAATAGTGACCTAGCTTGTAACTTATAAAATATGACCTTATAACTAATCTTTTAGCATTTTAGACCTATATTTGGGTTGTTCCTTTAACTAATATCAGAATAGGGTAGAATAGTAAAGCTTTTGGTAACTTGAGTGCTTCTTGAATCCACTTTTGGTCTGATTGCTTGGTGAGGAATGAATGAAGGATGATATTATATTTATACCAATCCTACCAAGAGATAACTTGCATTAAATCACATAGGCTAACCATTATAATATGTTTTATTTGTAAATTGGATGACTTTAGGGAACTAGACACTTATGTCAGGGCATGATAATAATGTTGATGTTATTATATGTCCTAGACATTAGTGTTTAGGGAGAAGGAGAGCATGAACATGATCATAACTTGTAAATGTGTAAGATAAGTACATTTTAATCATTTTTTGGTAAGATGGAATGTCTATGTCATCAATATAAGGTTGGTTGGACTATAAGATAGGCCAAGGGGAATAAGATAGAGTAAATATGAGGTTTGTATAACTAAGGCATGTTTATAACTAAGGGTAATAACCAAGGTCTAAGTTTGCCAAGTGTAAAAGACTAAGGTGATATATAATCATAAAATATCATCTATATTTCCCCCCTTTTTAATCTAGTAATGAAATTTATAGTTTAAAGTAAAAGAATACGTACTTGGGTGTGTATGCACACTTTGTATTTGCTTAATTTAAATTTGAGTGCTTTGTTGGAGTTGAATTTGAATGCTTTGATGGTGATTAACCTGCAACCAACATCATGTTATAGTGTAAAATTAGTTCATATAATCTAGGTTAAAATTACTTAAAATTAATTGAAATTGAAAGAGCAAAGTTTAGGAGTACACCTGTGTGTCAATGTAACTGCCTTGTCTATTGACAAGTTATTTTTGAAAAATATGCATCATTTTAAGGCTATGAAACTTAGATTAGGATAAATATATATAAATATTTAAAGTGCATATATCCAAAGAGATAGAGAGTGAGAGAAAGAGATTGGAAGGCACATACCCCCAACTTTGGAGAAAAAGTGAGTTGGTGCCTGGTAGTTGAGATTGGGTCAACCATGTAACCTAATTATACTTATAACCTGGTGAGTTTATATGATCAATTCCAAACTAAAAAACTGTAAATATTAATTGATTTAACCACCTCAACCATACCAAAATGTGAACCAACTACTGCAGTAGATTGGCTTGCTAATGTCCGTAAAATTTTGTAGGGTATCAGTATGTGTAATAATTTTGGAATCTGAGATTGATTCAGATTTTTCAATAATAATAACATGTTGCATAAGATATGCACCTTAAATATGTCTCATATTGAAACTATGTATAATAATGGTGCCATGTATATAATTCTACAACAAATTTGAATATAAATCATATAATTATGCATTTTTGCCAATTTGGATAAGTGTGTAAGTGTGGAAGACATGTTTTCGAAGCATGCCCCCACTATATATGGATAACTATGAAACTGATATAAGTACCAATGTGGAGGACATATTTAATAAAACATTCCTCCACTATAAATTGGATGTGTTAAATATTGAATAGGTGTGGAAAACATGCCTCCACTGAATCTATGAAATGATATAAGTAACATACTAAATTAATGTGGAGAACATGTTTCATGCCCCCACTATAATATAAAAACTAATAATGTATGGAATCCATGTCCATATGACATACCCCTACTGAACCTGTAAACTGATATAAGTATTGAATACTTAATAAATATGGAGAACATGCTTCCAAAGCATGCCCCTACTGAATTTGTGAATTGGTATAATTACCATATTGAATGAATGTGGAGAACATGCTTCTAAATCATGTCCCCAGTGAATCTAAAAACTATAAACTTATAGAAGCCATGTCCATATGACATGCCCCCACTAAATTTGTAAACTGGTATAAATACCACATACTAAATAAATGTAGAGAACATAGTTCTAAAGCATGCCCCCATTCTAATCTAAAAAATATGAATGTGTGGAAGCCATGTCCATATGATATACCCCCATTAAATATATAAACTGGTATAAGTATTGCATTCTAAATAAATGTGGAGAACATGCTTCCAAAGCATGCCCCCATTATAATCTGTAAATTGTGAATGTGTGGAAGCCATGTCCATATGACATGCCCCCATTGAATCTTAGAACTATGAAAAGTGTGGAAAACATGATTCCAAATCATTTCCCCACTAATATATACCCCATTTCAGGTGAGGTAAAAATAGCACCTAGAAGTTACCACACCTCAAAAGGGTAAGACAACTGTAAATTTTGTGAATCTACCATGTAGCATATAGAAGGAAACATGTCTAGGTAAATGTATCATTGAAGATCATATAACTAATGTGATCATATGTAGACCTAAGATGTATGATAAATATCATGGCAATGTATAGATAGTAATAGTATAAGATTAGCAAGAAAACAAGCACTCAAAAGTAAGTCAAAAATCAATGGTCCAAAGAAACCACAAACAAGGGGCATGTTCAAATGTTGCAAAATCAAATGGACATGACTTATTCAAATGTACACAAATCAAGGAATGACATAAAATTTTCTAACATCTCATCTCTCAAGATCATACTTATTCATGTGCCCCCAATGTCTTGATGACATAGATAGAGGAAAATCCCAACACCCATAAGTCTATCATGTATTTGTGTATGTCTATATATCTGTATGTAAGTTTAAATGATATTCTAGCCCTCAACATGGAAGCAACATAGATGATAAGGAGCTAATATAACATGTAGGTGCCAAAAATATTTTAAATTTTGAATGTTTTTATTTATTTTTTTAGTATTTTTGAAATATCTCATGTAGCATATTTACACAAGTGCATAATGTTCATTGGAATTTTAAAGGTTTTCCTTCAAGTTTAGTAAGATGGTATACACCTTTTTCCAAAAAAATTATAATTTTGAATGGTCCCAACCAATTTGGTTTGAACTTTCCTTTTTTAGCTTTTTTTGCATTGGTGTTCTTTTTATTTTATTTTAGTACCAGGTCACCCACATCAAAGTCACATGGATAAACCTTTTTATTATATGCTTATATTAAATGATCGTGATAAACACGTAAGTGCTTAGTATCATGTGTACATTTTGAAATCAACTACTCTAACTGATGCAATCTCTATTCACAATATTATTTATCTTTGATGATGTCTTTTAGAGAAACAATCGAACAAGATATCTCAAGTTTAATTGACAAGATCTCCTTTGTAGTATAGACCAAAGATTAAGGTGTGGCCTGAGTAGGTGTGTGTACACTATTTTTATATTCCCATAGATCATTTACCATATGTTGGTGCCAATTAGTGTTGTATCATTCAAGTGTTTTGCCAAGTATTTTGGCAATGGTTTCGTTTGTTGCTTTTGCTTGCCCATTACCTTGTGGATAATAAGGTGTAAAAAATGTATGTTTAATTTTGTATTTACTAAAAAATCCTTTGACTATTTTGTTTTTAAAGGATGATCCATTATCAAAAATAATAGTTGAATTAATGCCAAAGTGGAAAATGATATTAGTCATCAAAAACCTACATATGTCATGCGCTATGGTAAACGCAATAGGAATAGCTTCCACCCATTTGGTAGAAAACATTTATAGCTATAATGATTAATTCATGTCCATCAATGGATACCAAATTGATTTTTTTAATCAAATCAAACCCCCATAAGGAAAAGGGCCATGGTAAAATAATTGGTTGTAGCTCATGTGATTGTGCATTATTCAAATTTTTATATTTTTGGTTTAAATTATTGTATCTTTGGCATTATAAACACAATTTTTCATGTTTGATGAATTATTGTTCCAAGTTAGGCCAATAATAACCATGGCATAATAGTTTTTGTGATATGGCACATCCACTGAAATGACCACCACATTTGTTGTCATGTATTTTTAAAAGTACAATGTGAGCTTCATCTTTGTTTAAGAATCACTATAACTGGCCATCAAAACTTTTTTAAATAAATAATTCCCAATAATGACATAATGAAGTGCTTCACATTCTAATTTTCATTTATCATTCTACGTGAAGTGGTCTGGTATATAGGTTCAATAGAGGAAATTATAAATATCAGTATACCACTCTATGTTTGATGTACTATGAATAATGTCAAGAATGGTTAAGGCATCCATTTGTTCTGAAAAAATGGAAGGATCCCATTACTATTGTATGTTAAATTTGATATGATCATCATTGATGTCAAAAGGCATCAAGGATTCCAGACTGGCCATGGCATCTACATGGCAGTTATCTTTACAGGGAATATTAATAATAGAAAATGTATCAAATGTCTTTATGAGTTTATCCACCATTTCTTTGTATGGGAGAAGATGTTCTTATCTAGTTTGATAATTAGTTTTAACCTAGTTAACAATTAATTGAGAATCAACAAAAACCTATATGTCTCATATATGAAGCTTGTGTGCTAAGGATAATCCAATTATGAAGGCTTCATATTTGATTATATTGTTGGTGCAATAAAAGGCTAATTTGTATGAGAAAGGCATATATTCTCCCTTCAGGGTGCACATAAATTCTAAAACCCACTCCTATTTTACATCTAGATCTAATGAAGTACATTGTCCATGGATTTGAAGAGATATTATATGCCTCAAACTCATCATAGAAAGCTTTCATGAGCAAAAAGATAATTAGTAAAGGAGCTGTAACTCACTGATCAGCTATAACTTGACCTTTTATTAACTTTTTGGGTACAAATTTAAGATCAAATTATGTAAGTTTCATTACCTATTTATAAAAGCATCTAGTGATGTGTTTTTTATTTATAAGGAACTTTAATGGATCTTTTTTAATTATAACATGGACCTCGTTATTGTGCAAGTAATGTCATAACTTTTGAGTAGCAAAAACCAAGGATAAACATAACTTTTCCATTATTGAATATTTGCATTCATAATCAACCAACTGCTGATTGATGTAATAGATTGCACATTATTTGTGATCATCATCTTGTTGTGTTAATAGGGCCCCAAAGTCCTCATGCATAGCTGAGATATAAAGAAGTAATGTTTTATCTAGAATAGGAGGCATGAGTACTGGTGGGTTTGCTAAATATGTTTTCATTTGATCAAAGCTTTCTTAACACACATCATCCCATATAAATTTGGTATCTGTTTTCATCGAACATGTGAAAGGACTTATTTTTTTAGCCAATTGAGATATAAAGTGCCTAATAGCCTAAATTCAGTCTTGCAAGGATCATAATTATTTGAGCTTGGTTGGCAGTGGCATTTCAACAATGGAGTTTAACTTTTTTGGATTAACCTTGATGCCTCACTGAGATATAATGTATCCAAGGAATTTTCCACAAGAAACCTCAAAAACACACTTTTTTGGATTTAATCAAACATTAAACTTATGTAAACATTCAAATATTTGTTGTAAATCAATAGCAGGTTCCAAATGACATTTATATTTGGTAAGTAAAACATCAACATAGTCCACAATAGTTTTATCTATAAAGTCATGGAATATATGAGTCATGTCCATTTGATATGTAGCTCCTATGTTATTTATCCCAAAAGGCATGACTGTATATAAAAATGTACCCCAAAGAGTGGTAAATGTCATCTCTTCTTGATCATTGGGGTTAATTTTGATTTGGTTATATCCAACAAATCCATCCATAAATGAAAATATCTCATATCCAACTATAGAATCGTAATCATAATGATATTAGGTAATGGAAAATCATCTTTGGGATAATTTTTGTTTAAATATCAGTAATCATTGCAATAATGCATGTCACCATTGGTTTTTTAATAGGTAATATGTTAGACACCCATTAAAAATGTGCAATAGCTCATATAAATCCAACATCTAAAAGCTTCTAAATTTTTACTTTTACCAATAATGCTACTTTAGGATTCATTTTATTAATATTTTATTTAATTACTTTTTCATCTAGGTATAATAATACGTTATGCATTACCACTAATGGATCAATTCTAGGCATATCTGAATAAGCCCAAGAAAAGAGTTCAAGCAATTTATAAAGGACATGCCATTACATTTTTCATTCATCCTCCTACATCATTGTAGCTAATACAGTTGGTTGAGGGTCCTTATTTATTCCATAGTTGTATTGGATTGTTTCTTCATTTAGCAAAGTGGATCTCTATGTGAGAAATGGTGTTTTAGGAATAATATGTTATGTATTATGTTGGACATTAGTATCATCACTTTCATCAAAGTAATCATGAGTAGAAGTGGCATGAGGAAACATGTTTTTATGATAGAAGGAAGGGAGATACTCATATTCCCCCAAATACTCTAGCAATGATTCATCATTGGAGTACTCATCTAGTGTCAAAGTGTTTGGTGAAGCATGATCATCAATAATATGAAAGTAAGTATTTAAACACTGGCCTTTTGAAAGTAAGTTGTGTAGCAAGAGATGTGATTATGACTTGAAGTTTTTTGAAAAAACCTAAACCCTAATGGTTTGTATTAGTTTTAGGATAAATAGGTTGAGTGATGCCTTTATCATGTTTACCTATCCCATGTCCTTTATATCCATATTTTTGTAAATAGCAAGAACCAAAATCAGGATTATAAGATTGTGGTGTAGTATTATCCATTTTATTTATCATTGCACAATGTTTGAAGGGATTAGTATCCATAGGAAAAGTGTAAATGAACCCATGATCAATAAATTTTAATCATGCATGCAAAGTGGATGGAACGATGTACATCTCATGTATCCAATGCCATCCCAAAAAGATGTTATAATTTAATTCATTTGGTATAACTTAGCATAGAGTAGGTAGGGTACAGGGACCTATAGTAATATTTAATGTTATTTTCCCCAACACTTATTGAAAAATATTATCAAATGCCTTTATGCACATATTATATGGGGCCAAATTTTAAGGCCCAATGCCAATTTATGAGAGAAAATATATGTTACAAATATTGAGTCCTGAACCGTTATCCATAAGAACTTGTTTTACCATTTTATTACAAACAGACACTTAGATGTAGAGTGGAAAAAAATATTTATAATATATTGAGGTGGTAATTTGTCTTTTTTAAAGGATATATTATACTCAATCCATTTGATGGAAATTAAAATAGAATCCATATATGGCATTTCTACATTACAAGGCAACATAGTCATATGCAATACATCTAAAAGGACATCCTTGTAATGGGATGATCAGTAAAAAAAGTCCAAGATGGAAGTTTGAGAAATAATATACTTGGAAGGGGTGGTAACATGGTATGGGTTGAATGATTACTTCATACATTCCCTTTGGCACTTTGTGGTAATAAGTAAAAGCTCTTTGTAAACATTAGAACAAGGAGTATGCTAGAATGTAGATTTTGAATTCCTTATGGTTTTAATGGTTTGAAATAGGAACTTAATGTAGTAAACCATAGAAACTATAGGTTAATATACCATGAAATAATTTACAAATGTGTCTATGGAAAACATGATTGTAATATTATAACAATCAGGGATTGGCAACAAGTAAAGAAATCAAAAAACCCTAGTTGCCCTAGTGTTTTATGTTCAAAAATTGGGTTCACCAAATGTTTAACCCTAATTTGGATTATGGAATCACTAATTGGGTCAATAGGGTTAAGGATATAGCAATGATAGGTCACAAGGGTGAATATCAAATCTACAATAGGCCAATTAATGTGTTAAACTCAAATGTACCATATGTTGAATTTATTAAACTAAGATAAGCTATTAATGGAAAGTACAACTATGCTAGATATAAAAATGACAAATAAGAGAGTACTTAGCTACTTATAATTCTAATTCATATATGGATCTGGTGTAAGTATAAAATAGGTGGGAAGATAGTTCTAAAATAATCATTAGATTCTAGATCTGGTGTCTCTGGCTCTCTAGATAGTTGCACCAGCCTAGGATGGTTGCATCAACATAATTATCTAGGTTCAATGTTAATGTCATGTATGAAATATCTACTAAAATAATATGTGACAACTTAGATGCTTTTGGGTTTAGATTCACCTTTACTCTGGTGCATTCAATCTGGGTCACGGACTGTCACTCCTGGTGAAATGGCAAAACCCTAGCTTTCCATCTTCAATGTGACCTTGGGGAAAATGGGTTAGTGGGTACACATTGTTGAGCTGACTCGTAATGACCCCATTATTAAAGGGCATCACTACCTACATATATAATAATCTAGAAGAGGGCATCATACTCATGTATTTATCCCTTACATGTTCACTTTTATGTGAATCATGTAATGTGTAAAGTACAATAGTGACCTAGCTTGTAACTTGGAAAATATAACCTTATGATAGCTCCTTTAGTACTTTAGACTTGTAGTTAGGTTATTCCTTCGACTAATATCATAATAAGGTAGAATATGAAAGGTTTTGGTAAATTGAGTGCTTCTTAAATGCTCTTTTGGTTTGATTGATAGGTGAAGAATGAATGAGGGTTGATATTGTATTTATACCAATCCTATCGAAGATAACTCTCATTAAAGCACTTAGACCAAACATTTTAATACATTTCATTTGAAACTTTTATGAATTTAGAGCACTAGACACTTGTGTTAGGTAGGATAGTAATGATAATGTTACTTATCTATCTCAAATGTTAGTGTCCAGGGAGAAGGAGAGTAGGCATAGGCTCAAAGCTTGTAGAGGTGTAAGATAAGTACATTTTAAGCATTATAGGTAAAATGGGATGTTTGTGTCATCAATATAAGGTTGGTTAAACTAAGAGATAGGTCAAGGGGCACAAGATAGAGTATATTCAAGGCTTACAAAATCAAGACGTGTAAACAAAGGGGAATAGCCAAGGTCTGAGTTTGTCAAGTGTACAAGACTGAGGTGTTATATAATCATAAAATATCATCTACAATGAGTTTTCATACTATGAATTATCTTCTTTTGAGATTATTTATAATCAATGTCCTTATTTTTAACCTCCTTATTAGATGAAGATTATTTTTTATGAATTTAAGGGGTTGAATTTTGAGAATTAGTAGAATTATAGGTATATGTACATGCACACATATTACTATCCAATTTAGCCTTATGTGATTTAAATTATAAAGATAAATTAGCAACTTGGTTATTAAGCTCACTTATAGTACACATGATAAATACTATATGAATAGTAAGAATGGTGATGGTTTGAAAATATACACTAATTGGTTTCCATTTATCGTAAATATAGATATTATAGACACTATTTTTGAATTATATATCACCTCAGCGTTCTACACTTGAAAAATACATATCATGTATGTACCTCCAGCTTCTAAACCTTTCTCATTGCCAAAAGGCTCGTATACACTATCTCTCTATGCATATTACTTATCTCTTAGTATAACTAACATTATTTTGATGACTCAGAAATTCTATTATGCTCAAAATTTTATAAACCTACTTATCTTCCATCCCTGCAAGTTTTGCAATTGCACCTCTTTTCTAGTTACTTGAACACTTGAATCCCAGTCATCTACATGCCTACATCAATGCAAGTGTCCTATTTTCACACAAGTGTGTCTTAAAATAATCTAATTTACAAATGAAATGTATTCCTATGGCTGGCCTAAGTGGTTTAATGCAATATATTCTCCAAAGGTATTGGTATAAATACAATTTCAATCCTCATTCATTTCTTACCTAGCACAGACCAAACAACTCATAAGGAAATTTACCAAAGGCATTAATTCAAGCACTCAAGTGAGAAAATCTTGCTTGTTTTATCCTATTTCTATATCATTCATAAGAAAAACACATCTATAAGTTTGAATTACTAAAGGATAATCCCATGAGCTACATTTTTAAGTTACAAGTTAGGTCACTATGTGTACTTATCACACATTGCATGATACACACACAAGCCAACATATAGGGGAAAACTACATAACTTTGACTCCCTCTTTGGAGTATTGGTTATGTAGGTAATGCTCATTAATAGGGGGTCTTTGGGAAAACTCAAAACCATGTGCCCACTAAACCATTTTTTCCATAACCACTATGAAGATGAAGAACCAGGGTTTTCTCATTTGACATGGAGTGATAGTCCATGACCTAGATCTAAATGCACTAGAGCATAGGTGACATAAAACCTAAAATATTTCAATTGGTAGCATTTAGTTTTAGTAAGTATTCTATATTGGACACCTATATCTAATTTAGATAGTAGCATTGATTCAACCATCCCAAGTCGATGTAAGTGTCTACAACTACAAATGGCATTTTTATAGAATTTGATGATTGATCTAGAATCCTTTTCCAGTCTACTTCCTACCTATTCCAAATCTAGATTTTTATAAGCATTAGAACCAACTATCCCTATTTTAGAATAATATTTAGACCAATCACCACTCTAATCAACCTTATGGGGGCAAATTCTCATTATCATTATAATATCTAGCATAGTTGTACTTTGTATTTATAGTATATCTCAGCATAATAAATTTAGTATATGGTTTACTTAAGTTTTACAATTAATTAGCTTGCTATAGATCTATTTATCACTCTTGTGTTTATTCATTTATATATTCTCAACCCTAACCCCATAGGATCCTTATCCAGATTTAGGTTTAAACAAATATATGACCCTCATCACAAATATTTATATCATTACATTACTTGTAATCACATTCCATATTAATGGACATATCATTTCATAGTTTACAACTATCATCATATTTCATTTCTAGAGAAGTAATAACATCAACTTCTATTTTTAATGAAGAATGGATAACATCACATAGTGTTTCACTAGAAATATAATTGAATTTAGATTCATTATTTCAAAGTATAACATCATGAGAGTCAACATGTATATCCTCTATCCATTACTTTATTTTATCATATTTTTAAAGTGGCAACATAGTAGCATAAAGAAGAGTGTTAGTTAATTCATTTTTACTTTCTTCTTTGTTCTAGTGTATGATTATTGGAAGAGTGTAAAGGAGAAGGAGAATTAATTTATTTAACTACAAAATTTGTTTTTATTCTACTCCACTATAATTATATAAAGATATGTCACTATCACATCAATCTTCATCATCATAATAGTAATTAACATAATCATTTATTTCACTTACACAAGCATGTTATTCATAAACATAGGCACTATCATTAGGTAGACGAGCTTGATAGTCTACAATGACATTTGTCCACTTGATGGCATAACTCTAAATCAAAACATGAGTAGATAATAAATAATCCATAGGATGAGACATAGAAGGGTTGTAGATAAATTTAAAAACTCTATGATGATAAGGAATACAAGCACAAGACCTATACCTAGAATAATAGTAAATATATAATTATAAGGTTTAAAGAATTTAAACCCTAAGATAAATAGACATTGAAATCATCTAAAATGGCATTTTAGTGTAATGAGTGTCACTTGAAACCACCTTATCCTTAGCTTTACCCTAGACCTATCTTAGGGCCTCTTTTGATCATTTTCTTAGATTTGGTGGGAGCCCAACCCACTCACATAAACACTAAAGGCAACACTAAGCCACCCCCTAGGCACCAAGGTCTTTTTTTCTAATGTTTCTACCACATAAACTTTAGTGTGATCCGTTAGACTATAGCACACTATGTTATTGACCAAAGGGAAGCATTAATGTCCCATTTACTCTTTACCCTCCCAATAAAAATCTTTTCATTCCTCAAAATAACCTAAGGTCAGCCTATACCTATTCACATCTTGAAAAGCACCAAAATGCTATATATAGACAACTTTCATTCATTTATCCCCTAGATGGAAATCTGATGCAAATACCCATAAACAAACTTAGAAATAGCTATAAAAATCAAGGTCATTGATCCCTATTATGCAATACTTATACATATACCCATATAGAGTAGCTCTAAGCTCATATTACATAAGTTTCTAGTATCAATTCACACTCAAAGCACTCAAACCAACACTTTTACTATCATTCACTTGCACTTGTATCGACACTTAGATTAGGATAACTACTTCAGGGTTGATTCTTTTTTGAGGTGTTGGTATATAGGCAATGCTCAATACATGGGGTGTTGAGGTCATATATAACCTACCTTTATAACTCCAATTTTTTTCTACTTGTGATCCTTAAATACCCTAACAAAGCATAAAGGCTTAGGGTTATACATTGAAATTAATAAAAATAGGGAATAGACATCAAATCAGCATTCAGTCACGCAGGCTTATGCTCCTCAAAACTAGGTGAAGGTCCACTTAGATGTTCACTATATTTACTCCATAAGGACATTAGCATGGTATAATAGGAAACTAGCATGGTGCACTACCATCTAGAGGACCATTTTAATTTCAAGGAGGGTTTTGACTCCTGATTGTTATTTATGACACCTTGCATAGCTCTTATACCATTTTTTAGCCTATCTGTTATCTATCTCAGTTAGTTCACATCTAATTAAATCTTTTGTAATTTATTTATATTTAAAGGTTAAGCAAATAGATCAATTATTATACAAATCAGAGGATGTTGATATTATATTTATTTTTCATCAATAAATTATTCCAGTTGATTTAAATTTTAAGGGATTATGGAATGTCAACCCTAGGTTGTTAAAGGCTCTGAATATAGTAAATTAGGGGATAAATATGCAATAAATATAACCACTAATTTGTGTAAGAATTGACCTAATCTAAAATTTCCTAAAATCATAATAAATGATATAAATGAGTACTTAACTAGAAACTGACTGAGACAGATGATATAGAGGCTAAAAACTAGTGTAGAAGCTGATCTGAGTGTCATAATTAGAACCTAGGTGTTAGAATTCCTCATGGAGAGTAGTATGGTACCTTGAATAGTAACATGACATTCTAGTGTCCTCCTATATGGAGCTAAAGTCATTTTTTAGACTGGTGTGTACTTTTGGAGTAGTTATGACTGAGTTTGATAGGCCTATTCTTGTGTGAAAAAAACCTATTTCATTATCTATGACTTGTTTTGGATTGATTATATATGCAAACCTTAGATCTCCATATTGTTAGGGTATTTGAGTGGAACAAGTAGCAAAAGTGTGATGTTAGTTAGGTAGGCTAGACATTCTCAACACCCTCTTATGTTGAGACTTACCTACATACTAATACCTTGAGAGGAGATCAAGCCAGATGTAGTTCTCCCAATCTAAGTGTTGGTGCAAGTGCAAGTGAATGTTAGTATGAGTACCAACTTGAGTGATTTGAATGAGGATTGATATTATAAATATATGTATTTTGAGCTTAAGGTCATTATAGATGATTATATGTAAAAGTAGGGTAGAATAAGGATCAATAACCTTGATTTTGCACTACTTATTCTGAGATTATTTGTGTATTTTGCATCTGATTTCCATCTAGTGGATAAAGGGATAAAAATCATGTATTTATACTGATCTAGGACTTATGAAATGTGTGAAATATATCTAAGTCAACCCTAAATGTCTTAGGAATGAAAATATATCTGTTGGGATTGAAAATAATCAAGGGACACTAGCATGGTCCCTTGGTCACTAACATAGTGTGCTAGTGTATAAAGAACTATGCTAGTGTCCAAGTGGCAAAACCTAGGACACTAGGGGTCTGAATCCCTAAGGGAAAGTCTAGGACTAATTTAGGGATGTGTGATACATGTATAAAAGTTAGATAAGGGTTGAAAGAAGCCCTAATATAGGTCTAAGGCTAAGCTAGGGATGGGTGGTCTCAAGTGACATTTATTGCACTTAAGTGACTTCTTATATGACTAAATTTTCTCCCCCCCTTTATTCTAGAAATGTAGTAAAGATAAATGATAAGGATAAAAGAAAATGAAGTGTACCTAGACTTACCTAAGAGGTGAAGCCTTTTAATTTAGGTCTAATTATGTGAAGTGTGTTCCATTATGTATCATGTAAATAAAACATGTGTGAATCAGTACTTATTTAAGGAATATCAAAATCAAATATGAAATTGAGTAAAGATATAAAATAGAGAGGAAGGGAATGAATACACCTCACTAAGTATATGAACCAATGAAAAAACATGGTGACATCCTCTATGTGTGTGTAATTAGTGATTGAATTAGTGAATAAATTGGACTGAGTTGATGGCTTGCTCAATCCCCATATGTGGGTAGCTCAAGAACTCAATCTGATTCTAACTCCATCATTGCCCACCCCTGATCAATGGATCATATACTATGAATAACTAAGATTTGATGGATAGCTTATCCAACTCTTTTATGTAGGTGGCTCAAGAATTGAAGTAGGCTATGACTCCATCATTTCCTACTCATGTGTAATAATTATCCTCAAAAGAAAATATCTACATGATGTGTGTTAGGCTAAAATCATATGATATCTATGTGATAAAATAATACAATATGTATACATGTCATTAGAATGTAAAAGATTCTAAGCATAAGTTGGCAATGTATGATGTATGTTAGACCTAACATTTACAAAGTTGTCAAGATAGATACAACAATATAAGCATGTAAATGAGTAGCAAATCTAGATATAATCTTATTAACTACATAGGAGGATGGATTATGATGTCCATCAAGGCACCCAAGGAGGAAGGCGAGATGCATGAGGTCCCTCATGGCATCAAAAATTGAGTGTGAAAGCAACAAGTAAGAGACAAGTGTCATGGTCATGATGCATATAGGAAATCATGCATACAAACACATGATGCATGCAAATTAGGATAAGCGGCCATAATACAAAGAACATGGCAACATGTCACTAAATCCTAGAAATCAATACATATAAGTACATGTTTAAATGTCTAAATATGCAAATAAAAATCAAGGTTGGCTTAGATCTACATAGGACATGTTCAAATGTCCACATATAGAATCAAGAAGGCATACACAAGGGCATAGGCACATGTCTAAAGCATACACATAATGAAAGGAATAGGCATAGATCCATATAATAATGTCATATTCAAATGTCCTTGAATAGATGTAGAAATGGGGAGACACAATCAAATCTAAACTAGGAAAGATATAAATGAAAGTATGCATGAACATGTGGTATAAATTTGTATAAGAGTAAATGTGTGCATAAGCTAAGTCTATATTAGTATTAGTCAATAAAAAATATGAGTAGTATAGAATGATATAACCTAGTAAAATGGAATTTGTGTATAGGATGCCCCCAATGGGTGAATGTATCAATGTTGAATCTGTGTATGTGTCCCCAGTGGGTAGATAGTAGAAACTATGGATCAGTGTGTTGGACCTATATCCTGTAAGAATCTATGAACATTCAAAAAGAAAAAGTGAAGCATGTATGTATGATCAAATTTACTATACTAAGATATCTAACATATGTAGTACCTAGGAAGTATAAAAAATGTAAACTTGGATATGAAAACAATCTAAATTTTGTGTTTTTGAGTAATATTTGAATGTTTTTGTATTTTGAACATATTATATTTATTTTGTGTTTTTTGAGTTTATAATATATGCACAATCAATCATGAAAATGAAACTATATACAAGGATCAAGGTAATAGAAGCTATGTAAAAGTAGAGAGGAACATACTACCCGATGAGTCTTGCAAGAGACTCACAATCAATGTGGCATGTATCAAATAGAGCAAGAGTGACCCTGCATGGTGTGAAATGGGGTATTTGGGATTAAAAATTTATATGTACTAAGTGATATGTATATAAAACTACCTATGGATTAGGGATATAAATCTATGAAGTTGACTGAACTCGCCTATGAACTATGGTGCATTTAAGAACCCATCTAGTAGAGGAAGTTATAACTGGGGTGGATGTTCTTTATTATAACACCGATCTATGTGGTGGTGGATAAAGAGGACCTCTAAAATCCACAACGTGTCTCTAATTCAAGGGTCTCTTTAATAAAGGACTTTGTGGGAGAGTATGCATATGTGGTACTTGTTTAGGAGTAGACCTCACCTACACTAGTGGCTCAACTAACATTTAAGGTGTCCTAATAGAATCTATGCCTAGAATTCTAACTAGTGATTATTGTATAAGTGGTTATGGAATAGGTAAATGATACTCATATAGAAGGCCTTTAACTTTAAACACTTGATTATCATGTATATACTTGAGACACTTATGTACAGTGGATAGAATGGCTCAAATTTGTTGTATCCAAGGCTCAACTAATAACATATCAAATGTGCCTACACTAGGTACTACTATGAATCTGGTGGCCACATGTGTGGGCCCAACCTATAATGGAAGTACAAGCTCCCTAATAGAACTCTAAACATGGCCATTAAAGCCATGAATAATTGTATATGTCTGAGAAATATCATACTTTGAATAACCCAAGTGATGTATAAGTGTGATAGTACACATGCTGACACTTGACCGATTATCAACCATGACACTTTGAATAGGATGGTGATTAATGTAAGCTCATATAAAGAATGCATAGAAATCTATGCCATTATCAACTATATCTTGCTCTAAAAAAGTGATAAGAGGTCTATCTAGCATTGTAGTCTGATACACCCTAATGATATTATGTAGAGTACATGGATCAACTATATGAGTTTGATAAGCTACTAGTGGTGGATGTGCCTAATAAGTATACTGAACATTTAAAGTACCTACCATCTCATTAGCTACATGCTTTGGAAATAGAATTAAAAATATTTTTAATGTTTTTGCTTCTATTTTTTGTGATCTAGGTGTCTTTGTAGGAGTGTCAACATCAATGATGTTATATTTTATCAAATCTTGTAACTTATGTCACAAGCTAATACATCTATTTGTAGTATGGCTTGGTGCCCTATATTATTTATAAAATGCATGGGCATCACAATTCTTTAGAAGAGGCCAAGTCATATCAACCTATTTGATGGGAGGGAGAGATATTACATTTCATTCTAAGAGCTATTATAAAACCTATGTTGGTGACTGAGGAAGAGTCATAAAAGGTCTCCTTAGAGGAGCTCATAAAACCAAATGAGGAGGTAGCTCTAAATTTTCATTAATTATTGTTTTTGAATCATTCTTGTTCTCATTGGGCTTTAATTTATTTGGGAGTTTAGTAAAACTCTTAGTAGTTGAATCTAATTTAGTTGTGTACTTTAGTTTTCCCATGGAGAGAAGATCAACTTCCCATTCTTTCACCATATGACATAGATCTATGAATGATGGAAATTTATTAAATACGATAGATTTATGTAATGCCAATAATAAACTTTTCTTGAATATGTCTTGGCATTCTCTATCTTCCATGGGGCTAGTCATCTTAGCTAATATAGTTTTATATCGCAAGACATATTCAACTATTGGTTCATTAGATTTTTGTTTGAGTTGTGCAACTTGAGCATAGTAAACCTTGTCATTAATGTTGATTGGAAAGTTTTCCAAAAACATATATGCCAATGTATTAAATGTTGTGATGGACTTATTAGGAAGATCATGCAACCATTATAATGCATAGTCCTTTAAACTACGAGGGAATAACTTAGTAAGGATCCAATCATTGGACACATAATCTAAACATGTTATGTGTAAATCTCATATATGATGCTCTAGGTCATCCTTACCATCATACAAAGTAAGCTTGGGTGCCATAAATCTGGATGGAAAATGAGTTGTTGATATATGTCTTGATAAAGGTGTATGTAAAATAACATGACAATCTAAGGCATGAGATAGTCTAATGGCACCCTGATAAAGATGTAACACCTTAGCCTATAGATCATAGATCTCATGCATAAGGGATTTTACATCTAGATTAGAGGAATGTGTACTAGCCATAGGAGGTGTTTATATTGTTGAAGGTTGTTGAGTTAGAATAGGTTGTTGTAAAATCTAAGTTTCCACCATAGTAGGTGTAACAATATTAGCATCTGGGGGGTTACAAGATTGACCATTATTAGAATTTTTAAGCTCTTCATAGAAAAAATGGATAAGGTCTTCTTGCATATCTGAATGTTTAGAAATGAAATATTTCAATTATCTCTTATCATTCTCATTGAATTTGTTATTGAATTATGTCATTATAGGTTTGAAAGTAGGAAAACAAAATGTTTTATATTTTGAACCTTTAAAAAAAATTAAACTATTAAATATTTTTAAAATAAAATAATAAATCAGATCTGTGATTTTGGAATTAATTTTTGAACATATAAAATAGAAAGATGCAAACCCTAATAGCATATAGGGCTAGGGTTTGGGTAATATTCAAAGTAATTTAGGTTCACCAAATGATTTAAATTCTAAGGGATTAAGGAATGTAAACCCTACATTGTTAAAGGGTATGAGTACAGCAAATTAGGGGAGAAATGTGAAAAAAATACAACCAGTAATTTGGGTAATAATTGACCTTATTTGATATTTCCTAAAATAACAATGAATGACACAAATGAGTACTTAACTAAAAATTAACTAAGATAGATGATCTAGAGGCTTAAAATTGGTGTAGAAATTGATCTAAGAGTTACAAATAGAACCCAAGTGTCATAATTCCTCTTGGATAGTAGAATGGTACCTTAAATAATAGCACACCATGCTAGTGTCCTCATGTTCAATGCTAGTGTCTTTTTATAGGGATTGATGTAGATTTTTGGGAGTAGATGTGTCTGAGTCTTATAGGCTTCTTCATGTACAGATGAAACCTACTTCACTATTTATGACCTCTTTTAAAGTGATTTTATATGCAAACCCTAGATCTCCATGTTGTTAGGGTATTTGAGTGGCACAAGTATAAAAAAATTGATGTTATCTAGGTAAGATGGACATCCTCAACACCATGTTGTGTTGACACTTGCCTACATACCAATTGAAAATATATACATTGGGGTTAAAAATAAGCAAGTGAAACTAATGTAGTCCATTGGTCACTAGCTCAATATGCTAGTGTCTAGGTGATAGAACCTAGGGCACTAGTGACTTGGATCCCTAAGGGAAGATCTAGGACTAATTTTGGGATGTATAGGGATGTGTGATACTCATAGAAAAGTTGGATAAGGTTTAAAAGATTCCCTAAGATAGGTTTAGGGCTAAGCTAGGTATGGGTGGTGTCATTACTCAAATGACACTCATTGCACTCAAGTGACATTTTATATGACTACACTAACACTTTAACAACTTAGGGTCTTACATTCCATAACTCCCTAAAAAATTTAATCATTTGGTGAACATGACTTACTTTGAATAACATCCAAACCCTAGCCTTATATGCTCTTAGGGTTTGTATCCTTTTGTTTGCTATGCTTAGTAATTAATTTCAAAATCTCAAATCTAATTCATTATTCTATTTCTGCAATCTTTCATAGATTTAATTTCTTACAAGATTCAAAATATACAACTTTTTATTTTCTTACTTCTCAACCTACAATGGCAAAATTCAATAACCAATTTGATGAGATTGATTACAGATAATTGTAAAGATTTATTTCTAAGCATTCTGATATACAAGATGACCTTGTTCGTATTGTTAAAGAAGATATTTTAAATTCCACTACAGGTTAGTCCTCCAACCCTATAGATGTTAATATTGTTACACATACTATTGAGACAACTTAGATTAGAAATAGATTGCTACAACTAGCAACCTCTCACCAATAGCAATGCCTTTTATGGATAGTACACATGCCTCCTCTTCAGATGTACAATCCCTTTGGCAATAGATCCATTTCCTACAATCCATGATGCTACATATTTAGCAAAGTGATACTATACCATCTCATGCCTTGGACTTTCATATGCTCTTACACATACCTTTGTCACTCTATATAGCTATAATTATTTTACCCTCCAAATTTTTGGCACATAAGCTTACTATATATGATGGTAAGGGTGACCCAAAGAATCCTCTACATATTTTTTATGTAGCATGTTTGGACTATGTGTCTAATGATTGGCTCTTGCTAAGTTTTTTCCTCACAGCTTAAAAGGCTATGCATTACAATGGTTCTATGATCTTCCTAATCAGTCCATCATACAATTTTAATCCATTGGTAGAGATGTTTTTGACACATTTTTCAATCAACATCAGTAACCAAGTTTCATATGCTCAAGTTGCACAACTCAAGCAAAAATCTAATGAGCCAATAGCTAAATATGTCTTACAATATAAAACTATATTAGCAAAGATGACTAGCCCCATGGTCGATAGAGAACTCTAGGACATATTCAAGAAGTGTTTATTATAGAAATTACATGAAGATATACTATTCAAAAAACTTCCATCATTCATATATCTATGACATACAAGGAAATAATGGTAAGTCAAGCTTCTCTCTATGGGTAAATTAAAGTACACAACTCAACCAGATTCAATTAATAAGAGTTCCAATAAGCCTCTATATAAAGTGAGGCCCATGAAAAATAAGAATGATCAAAATTCAATAGTTAATTTAGCCTTAGAGCTAGCTCCTCACATGATTTTATTAGCTCTTCCAAGGAGACCATTCACAAATCTTCCTATATCGCAAACACATGTTCTCTAGAAACTCTTGGAATGCAATGTCATATCTCTCCCTCCCATCAAAGAGGTTGGTACAACTAAGCCTCTTCCAAGGATTCATGATTATAATGCATTTTATGATTATCACAAGGCACCAAGCCAGACTACAAATAGATGTATCACCTTATGACATAACATACAAAATTTAATAGATGTTAATATTATTGATGTGAGCACTCCTATATAGGCACCAAGAGCACAACCAACATAAGCAAAAGCAATGAAAATATTCTCTAATCCATTTCCAAAGCATATGGATAATGAGACATTGGACACTTCAGGTGTTTATTATACTTATCAGGCACATCCACCACTAGCATATTATCATATTCATACAATGGACACACACCCTCTAAATAATATCATTCGTGTGTATCATAATATAGTGCCAACTAGACCTCTCATCACTTTCTTAGATCAATATATTATCAATGATGACTCATATTTATATGCATTCTTTGTACAAGCTTACATTGATCATCATCCAATTCAAAATGTCATGGTTGACAATAGGTCAAGCACTAATGTGTGTATGATTACACTTCTACATCACTTGGGTTATTCATATTAGGATATTTCTTACATACATATAGTTATTTGTGGCTTCAGTGGCCATGTTTAAATCTCCATCGAGGAGATAGTACTTCCATTATAGGTTGGTCTCACACATGTGGCCACCATATTATTAATTTTACCTAGTGCTAACATATTTGATATGTTATTAAGTAGGCCATGGATATAGTAGTTGTAATCCATTCCATCCACTGTAGACAAATGTCTTAAGTATATACATGATAATTAGGTGGTTTCAAAAGAGGGCCTTCCATATGAGTTTCCTTTACCTATTCTATGACCAATTACATAGCATCCACCAGTCACAGCTCCACACATAACTTTCATTACCACACCTTTGATATTAGTTGAGCCACTAGTGTAGGTGAGGTCTACTCCTATAACATTACCATGTAAACAGACTCTCTCATGAAGACCTTTATTAAAGAGACCCCTATGTCAGAGACATGTTGTGGATTATAGAGAGCCTCTCTTTACCCCATTATCATCTAGATCAATATTACAACATAGAACACCCATGTCAATCATAAATTATTATATTTATGGTCCCCAAGAACCCCTCAGTTCATTGGCCTATTTAGTTAGGTACACAAATTTATTATCCCACTCCACAGGTAGTTTCCACTATAGATTACTTAGTACATCTAGTTCATAGATATGAAATACATCCCCACACAACATGTGTGGTCACTCTTCTTTTGTTTGATATAAGACACCCTGATAGTGAGTCTATTTTGAGATTCATCAGTTAGTATGTTCCTCTCTAATTGTACATAGTTTCATTTTCATATTACTTGTACATAGTTTCATTTATCATCCTACTTGTACATAGTTTCTATTATCTGGTTCCTTATATATAATTTAATTTTTGTGTTTCTTGTACATAGATTATAATTGTAAAATACAAAAATGAATTAACATATTTAAAATACAAAAACATTCACATATTTGCTCAAAAAATACAATTTTTAGATTCTATGCATTTCCATGTTTACATTCCTTCTATTTCCCAAGCACTACAGATGTTATCTATGCTACTATAGTCTATTTTATCGTACATACATGCTTCACTTGTTATCTTCCATTATTTATAGGTCATTACAAGAATTAGGTCTTCTACACATATCCATATTTACTACTATCTACCCATTGGGGGCACATACACAGATACACATATTCAACATTGATACATTCACCCATTGGGGGCATCATACTACACAGCTTCCAATTTTATAGGTCATATCCTTTTATACTCCACATCACAGATATAGCATTGACTATATCTTGATATTGATCATCCTGTACTCATTGATTTTTTGCCGACTACTAATACTATAGACTCAACTTATATACATCTTTTTCTTACATGGATTTGAACCACATGTTTATATATATATTCATTTCTAGGTTTCCTAGTTCATAATTTATTGTGTCTTTTTGATTCTACATATATTCTAGGGTATTTGAATATGTCATTATTTTATGTCTCTAATCTAATTCCTTTTATTGCGTATGCTTTGGACATGTTCCCATGTCCTTATGTGTGTTTTTTGATTGTGTATGTAGACATTTGAACATGTCCTTATATGTAGTACTTTATAAGACTTAGTGATATGTGCCCATGTCCCTTGTATTGTGGACCCTTGGCATACTTTGCAGGCATCATGTGTCTGTATGTATGCTTTCATGTATGCATTATGGCCATGACACTTATCTCTTGCTTGCTAGACTCACATCTAGTTTTTGATGCCATGAGGGAACTTATGCATCTCCCATTCCTCCTTAGGTGCCTTGATTGACATCATGCCCCATCCCCCTAGGTAATTGCTCCTATTACATCCAAATTTGATGTTCATATGCATGCTTCCATTATTTTATCTATCTTAATAACCTTGTGAATTATAGATCTAACATGCATCTTACATTACCAACTTATGCTCAAATTATTTTACATTTTGATGTCATGTATACAAATTATGTTGGTTTATCACATATATATCATATGTTTTTGGCCTAACACACATGATGCATAGCTTTTATTTTGAGGACAATTATTGTAGTGATTCAACAACTCCCATCAAAATAGGGGGCATTCACAGGGGTCTATCATAGAGATCAAGCCATCCTAATGCACTCAGAATATAATTTTCAACATGCAGATATAGATTATAGATCCCATATTCATGAAAATACAATGAAAAATAGTCACATACAAATAAGTCTTAGTTTTGCACAAAAATAACACCTTTGGTTAATAGTGCGACATAGAGGATACTAACACAGTGCACTATTGACCAAGGGACCACGCTACTATCTAGTATCCCTAGAAATAGAAAAGTCTAGAATCATCAAAAAGGTACAATAGTTATAGTTCATATTTGCATAGTCTTAGATATAAATTTTTAGATAGGTTCAATATATACTCAATTTTTACATAGATTACATAGGCTTGCTCAGATTGGGGGCATCATGCACAGCATGATCACTACTATTTTAGTTTCAGATACTCAGACAAAGATTAATATGACCATTCCATTATCCTTATACATAGATATCAGAGTTGGGGGCATGTGTCTGACACATTATTCTCATATGTTTAGTTTGGCACTAGTACTCTCAAATGGAATGAAAACTCCATATTGTTTTTCTAGACACCATTTGCACCAAATTGATGCCTAATTCCATCTACATTGACTGGCATTCTCAAGTGCCTAAGTGGCCCCTGAGTCATTTTGCATATCAAAGTCTCTGAATGGACCATATCCATCCTACATAGTTTTAGTTACATCACATAGCCTCAATTACATTGTAAAATTTTACTTTCAGACACATTTACTACACATGGGTAGGCAATGATAGATTCAAGGCCATCTTGAGTTCTTGATCCACCTAAATAAGATGGTTGGACAACTCATCATTCCAATTCAAGGTATTCATAGGTTATGATCTATTAAGCAAGGGTGGGCAATGATAGAGTCAAGGCCAACTTTAGTTCTTGAGCCATTACACTTGGGTATTGTGCAAGCCATCAACCCAATCCAAGTTATTCATAATTTTGATCACCATCTACATGCACACACAAGATGTCACTAGGTTTTAGCATTTATTCACATACCTAATGAGGTGCATTTGTTCCTTTACTCTTTCTTTCATCTCTTTACTCAGGTTTATCTTTGCTTTTGATATTTTTTAAGTAGGAACTGATTTATTCATGTTTCATTTATAGGACACACAATGGAGCATGATTCGTAGACTCATGGGCTTCGCCTCTTAGGTAAGTCTAGGTACATTTATTTTCCTTTATCTGAATCATTTTGCTTTGGTACATTTATAGAATAAGGGCAAAAATTTATTCATATAAAATGTCATTTTAGTGCAATGAGTGTCACTTGAGACCACTGTATCCTTAGCTTAGCCCTAGACCTATCTTAGGGCCTCTTTTGATCATTTTCCTAGCTTTAGTGTGAGCTCAACCCATTCCCATATATACTAAAGGTAGCACTAATCCACCTCCTAGGCACTCAGGTCTTTTTTTGACCTGGGCATTATTGTGATCATTTTAACTATAGTGTATTGTGTTATTGACCAAAGGGTAGTGCTAATGTCTCTTTTTCTCTTTACTCTCCCAATGAATATCCTTCCATTCCTCAAAGTAACTCAGGGTTTGCCTAGACCTATTTCACATATTGATAATCACTAGAACACTATATATAGACCACTTTCATTCTTTATCCCTTAAATGAAAATCAGATGCAACTACTCATAAATAAACTTAGAAAAAGTTGTGCAAATTAAGGTCATTGATCTCTATTATACCCTAGTTCTGCACACACCCATATATAACAACCATGAGCTCAAATTACCCAGGTTTATAGTCTCAAGTCGCACTAAAAGCACTCAAATCAACACTCATACTAGCAATCACTTGCACTTACACCAGCACTTAGATTAGGAGAACTACATTGGGCTTGATCCCTTTCAAGGTATTGGTATGTAGGCAACACTCAATACATGGGGTGTTGAGGTCACATCTAACCTACCTGTTAACACCATTCTTTTTCTACTTTTACTCCTAAAATACCCTAATAAAACATAGAAGGTTAAGTTTTTACATTAAAATCAATCAAAATGAGGAACAAAAAGTTAACTAACATTCAATCACACAAGCATAGGATCCTTAGAACTAGGTGAAGGTCCACCTATAAGCTCACTATCTTTGTTGCATAAGTACATTAGTGAAGTACAATAAGACACTAACATAGTGTGTTACCATCCAGAGGACCATGATACTGACCAAGAGGGTTTCTAACTCCTAATTACTATCTATGACACCTTGCACAATTCTTGTACCATTTTTTTTCATGTCACTTATTCATCTCAGTTAGTTTATAGCTAAGTACATCTCTTGCAATTTACTACTATTTATAGGCTAAGCAAACAAATCAATTATTATACAAATCAGAGGTTGTTAATATTGTTATATTTATTCTTTGAATTATTATTCTATAACTTTAACAACCTAGGGTTTTACATTTCATAATTACATAAAAATTTAAATCAAACACCAATAAAGAACCGAACACCACAAGAGAATTGCGAGGAATTTTGGGGAAAAATAGGTTTTTGATAAATATCAATAGATAAATGAAACCCAAATTTTATTTCAAAAATAGAAATGCCCTTCACCTGCTAGACCAAATTTATTTAAAACTAGAAGACCCTAATTCTAAAAAGTATTTACATAATTTTAAGGGAAAAAGAGGATTTTGATCTAATAAGTATGACTAAGAAAAAAATCCATGCATTTCAAAAATATAGTTGCTTATTGTCATATATTAGTCAAGGAATCCAAAACCCTATTAAAGGAAGCCGTAATAGGAGAATAAACATGAAACCCTAGGGGTAAAGAGGAATATTTTGTATTTATGCATAAGATAAGGGGAAATAAGAATTCAGACCTAAAACCCTAACATAGAAATCTAAAACCCTAAGGTAGGATGAAACCCTAAGGGAAACCTAAGGTTTTTCATGTTTAAATGAATGGTTAGGTTTACCAAAATATGTTAATTTATTTTGAATTTAGTTATCTAAACAAGCTAATACTTAAATTATTCAAATTTGATAAGATATATCTTGAATTACATATATATGAATAGAAAAGACATATTGAAATTGAGCTTACTATATATAGAAATGATAAAAGGATAGGGTACTTATCTTGTTCATTATTCTATTTTGATTGTTAACTATGTACAGACCTTTGAAATGCCCTAAAATGCATGTCGTTACTCAACTTAGGATACTAATTTTATAAAATCTACCAAGGTGCCTCTAGTAATGTTCAGACACTTATGGCTACCAAATATATTTGTTATTTTCCAAAATTATATTTTGTATTTTTTCTAGTATGTTCTACCACGTGATGTTTTACCTACCTGTTGAGATGTTTTTTATGTAATTTTAGATGTTCAGTCAAGTGTAATGATTTAGATTTGTCTTCCTTTCACCTTGAAACCCCAACTCCACTCTCAACACATTATTTATCATGTAAATATGGGTTAGAAAGATGGGTTGGATAATTTCAACTACACCATATTGAGTGGTTGAGTGTGGTCTATGTTCCAATTATTTGAAGAGGGCTCAAATTGCATGTTGTTATCCCACCTATGTGTATGTGTGCTCAATATTGATCCACTAGAATGTATGTAAATTATTTGTATTTCAATACTTGAAAATATGTAATTTTAACCTTGATTTAGGTGTTCAGACTTGGCTTAGGTTTTGTTCCTTTGAGGGGTTCTCAAATTTGGATGCTTTAGGGTAGTGCCTCAAAGATGTGTATATGTATTCCTCAATGTACAAATGATTTTCCAATTAATATCCAAGTGATAACTAAATATGGATAGCCTTAGGGTTTCCTTATATATATATATATATATATATATATATATAAATAACTCTTTGGGTGATTTCCCTCCATAGCCAACATGCAAAACATATATCCTGACCCAAGGGAAGGGTTTGAATTTTAAAAATAGTTTTTTAGAGAACTTGGGACACTATCAATGAAGGCAAATGATAGTAGTACTTGGTATAATTTTATTATTGTCATAATTTTCTAGGATGGAGGAAATAATGATATAGAATTTATGATAGTTTGCTTATGATAATATAATAGTTAGGCATATATTATGAGACATTAGTATGAATGATGACAAATCAGGATAGCCAATCTCATAAATAGATAAATTGGCTAAGAGAAAATGTGAACAAGAGTCAATTGTGTATTCATAAGTCATGTATGTTAAAGATTAGTCAAAACTAACATTATCAAGTGTCTATTACCAAATTTATGTGTCTATATTTTTTTATTTTATCTCTTATCTATTATTATGTTATCCTACCACCTTTAAATAAAGAGTGTACTACTATCATAGACCTCCTAACTTTATTATTTATATTTTATTTAGAAACCTATAAGAGTGTCCCTAATGTTATCTTACCACCACGTGCCTCATATATGAATTTGTTAAAATATCAATATATATGGGTGAACATGCAACATCCCCATTCATATATTTTCCTCTTCACCTTCATATCCTATATCAAGTGTCAAAGTCAGTAGGTACATGATACCCCTTTTGTGTCAACTACGACAAAAGGGCTCAATAATATTATCGTGTATTTTTGCAACCATGGTACATCCCCATGTTTTATATCAATTAGTAGCACTTCTCCATCACTCTTTTCTCTCTCCATAGGTCTCATGATATAGTATCCATGGGTCAGTATTGACCCACCTATGCGTATATGATGTCACTTGTCTACCCCTCACTAATAACCTCAAGATCCTCCATACATCCTCTAGTGTCATTGTCATATCCCTTTTCAACATATAGAAGGTATATATGTAAATCTTTCACCACTTTTCCAAAGTAGTGAGAATAATTGAGTCAAACCACATCGTAGGTAGGTGTAACATGGCCTAAGTCAACTTTGTCTAGATACTCCCACTTCACCCCCACTAGTGTGAATGCATGTATACTTTGTAGTGCTCTCCCACATCATAAATATTACATGTGTATGGAGGAATGAATCAAAATAAATAAAGATAAATAATTTTTTTTCATTTATTTATATATATCAGAAGAATATTTTAATTTTAGATTATAAAAATAGAAAAAAATGTAAATTCCCATTACCGTATTACTTCCCTCCTAAGGCCAAACAATTGTTACCAAAACCATATTGTTTTTCCCTAGAATTAATGGTTATCCCCAAAAACATAATTTTTAAGAAATGGGCCAAAAATGGTCCCCTCCCTATTTTGATTGAATTTTAATTTTTTATAAATTGAGAAAAAATGGGAAAATATAAGTTTCATAGTACTCACCAACAGTATATGGTATGTTGGTGTAACTGTGGTTCAAAATTGATCTAGTATATCCAAAAAAAATACTTATTATTCACCACAATATTATTCTCTCAGAGATTTATTTTCAAAGGTAAAAGGTGTAGACATATAAAATTAATCATTAAGTGTTTGCTAATGTTTAATCTTGAAATCCATACTTCACTTGGCCTATTCGCCATTTTGATAACTTATAATCTCTACATGAAAAAAATACTCTAAAAATTATCTTGAAAATGCTTAGAACATCATTCAGACATCCCTAACATGATTACAAACTTATTCAACCTTTTACAATAATATTTGTCCTTTTGGTTCATGACCACACTAAGTTAGATAGGGTCGTATTGTGGCCTTGTCCACTAGAGTGGCCTTATCCCCTACACTACAACGGTAAATTTTTTAATTTAAAATAATCTATTTTTTGCCTCCTACACTTTTATAAAGGCAATTTAGTGGAAATATTTGAAATATTCCCTTATATAATTACATCAAGGTTTCTCAAAGCACATCTAGCAATCACTTGGCAATTCTATTGCACACTGAGTAAAAGAGCACTATTTCTTCCAATCTCAAATTTTTTGCATTCCAACAATCATAGGCCATACTTGAATATATTTCATTTTAGGTCAAGGACATCCATTTTCAATAATTTAAATAAATATTTTATTATATTCATATAGTTGAACAATCATGGATCACACACTCACCCTAGGAGGGAAAACCACATCAACCCAAGGCCTATTTGGGTTATGTAGGCATCACTTAGTTTACATGGGGTTTTTAATGATAGCTCAGTCATTCCCCTAATCCTATTCCCCATTTTAAAATTTTATCTCTGTGTGTTTATTATGCAAGATCTAGGTTTTATGTTTTTTAGGTATTTTATGTAGTAAATTAAGATACAAGATTAATCAATAATCCCTCACAAATAGTTGCACAACCCCAGATCAAAAAATCATGTGCATAGTCAACCACTACACCACTATATCCAATAGAGAAGGCCACAGTGTGGCCCTATACTCCTTTTGAAAACTTGTCCAAATGTAGTTTAAATTCATATTTTTGGACATGACACATTTTATAGGTCTTTTCAACTAGTTTCTAGTTGCAATCCACATAAGATATGTTTTAGGGAGGTTTGCATATTTTTAGGCTTATTTATTATTTTTCACTAATTAATAATTCTATAAATGATGTTTATTATTGTATTCTTTTATATATTCATATATATCAATTTTAATATTTTAGATATATTAGTTTGATTTATTCAATTCAAAATATATTAAAGATTCTAGTGAACCCATTATTTTTAGAGCATTGATTTTTGTTTGCTTGATTTTCATCTTAGTATTTCATACATATTTATATAAATTCCTAACACTAAAATAAAACAATCTTTAACCTTGGATATAAATCTGACACATAATGATTCAATCCTCTTCGACCTTGAAGTAATTTAGCATTGAAGAAGTTGTATTGTCACCTTAGATAAATTTGACATGTAAGATATTTCTTTCGACCTCGTGTTGAAATTTGTTGACATCTATAAACAAAAAAAAATCACATTGATTTGCTCTTTATTTTATATTTGTTTGTGATTGTTTTTATAAACTATTTTGGTAGTTTAAAAACTAATTAGAGACTATCATGAAGGATTGTGCATTTATATTTTTTTACAAACATCGTGGTGCGAGGGGTTTATCCCAATAATCATAGAAATTGTACAACACTAAACATAGACTTTAGTTTCTATGTACCTCATGGTCTATTAAAAATACCTAAGATCTTTTGTTTATACCATAGGAAGCCTCTTTTATCTACTTTATTTGTGATGCACCTAAGATGAGTGTATCTACCAAAGAAGTTACTCTCACTGTACCCTCAAAAATAGGGTCAGTGGGCGACATGCATAATTTTTCCTCTATAATTAGTGCTCTAAAACATTGGGCTAACACTAATTAATGAAAAAATAAGTATATTTATGAGCCCACATAATCATTCAAACCCCTTCCCATATCACACTTATACCTTGATTTTTGCTTTTATTATATTCATAATGGGATAAATGAGTGAATATTTCTTTCCTATGATACATATGATCATGCAATTTATTGGTACATTTTGTATTATTTTTAAACATATTATTATTTTGTTCTTAAATGTATTAAATTTTAAACTAATCAAGAAGTTATCATTAACAATGTTCGATCTCAAGATCTTCTTATTACAAATGATTTCACTACTATATCATGTCATTATCCTTCTCCAATAGCTTTCATCAACCCTGAAATGACATGGGAGAAAGAGGAAGAATATGTTATATTATGTCTCAAATTTTAAACTTCAAAATATCTTTCATTGCGTATTCCACATCCTCCTGAAGGCCACATCATGGATTTCATTTCATAACCCAATACTCAAGATGATCTGGCCAAACTGATGAAGAAAATTTTATGCGATATCATCATGAACATCCAAAAAATGTTAATTAATTTTTTATATATTTATATAGATGAATAAAATAAAGGATCCCAAGATAATCTTTTGAATGTTGCTACTTAATATTATTACATTCATTCATATTTCTACACCTTTATTTACCTATATAGCACCATCTTTTGATTTAGGAGCATCATTTGGTTTCAAAAATATATCCATGCCTATTCTTACTTATGCTACATATACTCCTCCATTTACCTCTAAAAATTCTACTCTTGATCATGCACTTATTACTTTATAAGCTAAGCTATCTAAAATTGAGCAAACTATCTCTCATGCTAGCCCCCCTATGGGCTCATTTCTTTGTTACATAACCCTTTGGCACCTTAAATTAAATATTATACATTAATAATTGGATTGGTGACTCATAATAATCCTTTATATGAAGGAAAAGGTGATCCTAAAAAACATTTGAGTGCATTCCATATAACTTGTCTAGACTATGTGGATAATAACACATTATTGACAAAGCTCTTTCCAAGAAGTGTTACAGAATATGCTCTTATATGGTTCTATGATCTTCCTATTGAATCAATAAATGATTTCAAATATTTATAAAATTAGTTCTTAAGACTTTTCTAATAACATTAGTGAAAATCTTTCATATGCACAAATTATAAAGCTCAAACAAGGGTCTGATGAAACAATCAATGAATATGTGCTAAGATACAAGACTATACTAGCAAAAATAAAAAATCAAATGGTTGATAATGAGATCCAATATATATTCACTCAAAGTTTTATATCTCCACTTCAAGGGTCAATTATGTTTGATAAGCTCAAATGTTTTGATGAACTATGCCATATAGTCAAAGAGTGTGAGGTCAAGTTTTTTAATTTGGAAAAGATTAAGTATACTTCAAATGGTCCTCCTACTTCAAATATCAAATTTCAAAGCAATCCAAATTATAAAACAAAACCAAATGAAATAAAATATGAAACTAAAATTACAATTAATGTTTTCTCACAACCAACACAAAATTTTCAATTACAAGTTCCACCAAGGAGGCAATTTTCAAGGTTATCTTCACCTCCTCGTGTATTATTGTAAAAACTAATTGAATGCAATTTCATCACTCTTCTTCCACCAATGGAAGTGGGCATGTCTATACCATAATTTAAAAATGTTTATGGAAATGCATATTATTCCTACCATATATGCATTAGGCATTCTAAAAATAAATTCTTCAAGACTAAGCACAAGATTCAATATCTTGTTGATGAAAATATTATTGACATTGGCATACCTAGTGAAGAGGCTAAGCGATAAACATATGAAAATGCAAAGCTTAAGATGTATAAATATCCTTTTCCAAATAATGAATCAAATACCAAGGATAATTATGAAGTGCATTATGCATATAATGCTCATCTTCTTCCTTATACATATGGATATCCGCTTGATAACATCGTTGATATAGTTGTAAGCAAACAAGCATCATGTTCTATGACTATCTTTTATGATAGTGAAATTGTCGATGATGATTCAGATAAAAATGCACTCTTTATTCAAGTGTATGTTGAGAAATAATCCATACATAGTGTTATGAATATAATGTATCAATTGAAAATGTATGCACCATAACACTTCTCTACTCTCTTCGTTATACAAATCAAGATTTACAGGACACTTTTAGATTTGTCAAAGCATTTATGGGCATACACAAGATACTCTTAGGCATATAGTGTTACCCTTACAAGTGTGGCCTCTCATAATTCCCTCTCTATTCTTAGTTATACCAAGCACATGGGTCTTTTATATGCTATTAGGATTCCATTAGATAAAAAATATTAGAGAAGTACCTTATATAATGCATAAATGTCTCAAATATATTCATGATAATCAAGTGGTTAAAATTCTAGGAATCTAATATGAATATCTTTTGGAACCATTGATTTTTAATTATCTTATGAAATGGTTGACTAGCACAATTATTGATCAACATGGTAATAAAATAGTCTACCAAATTATTCAATAACATGATCTACCTATCCCAAAACATATTATAGAATCAGTTACTCCATCTATTTATGAGCATGAGCATCATAAAAAATCATGTTCTCCATCTTATTATGAGCATGGTATAGTCACACATGAGCATATTAAATTAGTTCAAATGAGAATGGTACATTTTTTTAAGCAAATGGTGGCACTGAAAAAAAGGTCTTCATCTCCTAAGGCAAAACCGGTTATCTAGAGAACTTCATCACAGATGCACACAATTACATCTTCTCCTATTTCACATAAGGATACAAGGTTATATGGGCATATGATCAGTGATTTAGAGGTTTATATTATAACATATGAGTTTTATTAAGATTCAAATGCATGTACAATTGACACTCCTTCACAAGAAGCTAATCCTTCATATCATGACATGAGTTATGCATACATGCCCATCACTGATATAATTGGTTAGTTATTAGCATTATCCTTTGTACATATATTTTTTGATTTTATTTCATTGCTAATTCTTATATCCCTTATCCAAGTGTTATTATATCCCTTGTATTTATTCTCACTTTGGGCACTTACCCTCTTCATTTTCAAACTAATTCAAATAATACAAAGTAATTATCTTACAAATGATTTTAGTGCTCATTCTTACTCACTATTGCATACTTATCATGCTACAAATTTCATTGCACTTACATGATCACATTTATCTCCTACCCATTAGTGAGAATGTACATTATTACCTATCTTAATCATTCAAGATACATTGATATGACTCATTTAAACATACATTGGAGGCACATGGCTTGCCTTCCTCACCACTTTATGCTTTAGCACTTTTTTAAGGATTGTTCAAATTCCTCCCATTTTATTCTATGTTCAAAGCCTTGATTTTTAGCATCCTTTAATATATTTTAAATCCATATTCAAAAAATTCAATAACATTTAAATATTTAAAAATTCATAAAAAATATCATGTGTCAAAAATTGAAAAAAAAATGCAAAAAATCAAAATTGGGACCTTTAATTATTTTCCATTGTCATTAGCATACTTATTTATATGTGTTATTTATTTGGTAGTAATTATATAACATAATTAAATTTTCAACATGCACTATTTTTCAAAAGGTATTTGAGTGTGATACAAGACATACTTTTACATGTTTCTTCGATGTCGGGATTCTTTTATTACCTAAAAAGCTTGCTAAGTTGTGGGCATCTTTTTGTTCCCCATGAAAAATTCAATAAATTGTATTTATAAAAAAAAAATTACCATGTTGAGATACATATCATACAAATGTTTTACTAATCACTCATACTTTACATGTGTTACATGAATATGTTACTTTCTAGCAATGCTATTGATATATATGGTTGATGTAAACTAGTTTCACTTACTTTGTGTTTCATTCTTACTTTACTACATGATAAGATAGGCTTTGCTTGCTTATTATGTGTGGACCTTGGCCTTGTATGCACAAAAAAATTACATGTTCTTGATTGAATGGTATTCTCCTACCATTTCTATGTGACCTTTTGCCTTGTGTGCTTATGTGACATTCACATGCCTATTGCTTGAGGCCTTTGGGATTTATGTATGATAAATTATGCAAATTACATGATATTGTATGACTCTGATTGTTATTATAGTGCCATGATTCCTATCATGTATTACTCTTATTTTTTCCTCTTACTTTTGTGCCATAATACATATCATGCTCATGTTGATTATGTGATTCAATGTTATATATATTTAATACACGATCATATGCAAATTCAATGTTATATTCAAATATAATGATGCAATACATTCAAATTTTCAAGTACTACTACATGATTACATCTTTCACATATTACATAATTCTTATTCTAAGCTAAGTGAATTGTAAGCTACACCCCTCATCTCAAAAGGGGGGCATCATAATGGGCTTGTTTTGAGAAGTCAAGCCCTCACAAGTAAATTTCAGATTTATGGCACTATAGCAGATCTATAGTAGGCCAATTAATTTGCAAACTTAGATAAATAATATTCCAAATTTATAATATTGAGATATGCTAAAAATAAAAAGTAAAAATATTAATTGATATTGCAATGAATTGAAAACAAGAGTACTTAGTTGGTTTATTGTTCACATGTAGATCTATGCTGAAATATGATGGAAGTGGATTGGATTAGGATCCTAGAATAATTGTCAAATTCTATAAATTTTCATTTTTAGGTCTTAGACATGTTGAGGTCAACATACCCCCATTTCTGAAAATGGGGACCCTTGCTCCAAATTTTGCTAATTTGTGTTATAATTAAACATTCAACTTGATCAAGAACAAGTATTGAATATCTTGTGTTGATTTAGTTTACATGAGTCTATTAGCATATAACCTTCTTTTGACTTTATCTAATATTGCTAATGTTGACTTTTGTGTTCCCATGTTGCAGGATTAATGAAGTCCCTTTTGGATAAACACTATGCAAGGTTTTGTACTTTAATGAGTAATTGACCCTTTGATTAATCTTTTTGGCCCTTAATTGTCGAATTGAATATATGTCTAGATCATGTAAAAACCTCAATCTAAAATGTTTTAAGCCTAGGTATTTTAAAATAAGACTTAAATTTATGTAGGTGATTTTTATTTGAATTTACGTAGGAAGCACTTTATCATATTAGCCTAAAGCCTTATTTTAAACTCTTAAATGTATTCATTAATACAATAAAAAAAACTTTAGGATAAGGTTTATATCCTAAGTCATTTATTTTAACTTGAGCCCTTAATTCATTTATTTTATTATTCTTAGGAATAGGTTGAATGATAGACCCCCAAGTGGCAAGATCTCAGAGCCTAAGTCAAAAATCAAATGATATATGGGCTCTCACTTGGGTCAAAAGGTCAAATGACCTAAGGACTAATGTAAAGGCTCCATATGGTGACATCACACAGCCAAGTGCAAAGAGATCAATGACCCATAAAGGGTCAATAAAGTTCAAAGGAAGATTGATGGTACACATTGATTCATGCACTGAAGATTTAACAGTGCGGGGGTAGAGTTATGAAGGCAATAGATCTATGGAGTAACCCAAGAGTGCCAAGTAGCAACATCTCAATATCCCAAATGATATATCAATGGTCTACGGGCCCTTCCATAATGTCAACAAGTCAACATACTTATAACCCCATAGAGCTACCAAGTGGCATGCCCATGTTTAAGCACTTTATTATATTAACTTAGTTTAAACTTTAAACCTAGGTCCTAATTATATTTATTAATACAATTAAAAGACCTTAATCTAAGATCTTTATGCTAAATCATTTTACATTTATGTTTGCAAGAGTGAACATAGAAGTGATAAATGTCAAGCTCACAAGTAAAGTGGGTATCAAAACTTAAGCACTAGGATCTATGGTGCACATTAACTCAAGCACTGTAGATCTGATGGTGCATGATCAAGATCAAAGTAACAAATACCTTTTAAAGTGAATATGGTGGTAATAGTGTCACCATCATGGGAATATTTAAATAGAGATACGATGGTACAAAGGTAAAACCTAGTACATTGAGATCTATGGATCACATTAATTCATGCAAATGTGATCAATGGTGCGAGATTGATGGAGAGTTTTAAAAGGTCCCAAAACAAGTGAGAAGCTACCACATGGCACAAAAATGCCCAAATGATGAAAAGAGCTCAGAGAGTCTGTGGATTTACCAAGTGGCATGATCTTGGGTGTTTTAATAGAGATCTAACAGCTCACAATAAAAGCTAATACTAAAGGGATGTTGAGAGCCCGTAAACCTTCCAAATGGCATGCTCACGTTCATTATGTAGACAAGGATATGATGGTGTTAGTCCTAGGTGGACTTTTCAAAAATCTAGACCCAATGACATGTTGACACATGTCCTAGGGGAAATAGTCACATTTTGAGTTAATAAATAAAGTGGCATGGCATTGCCACATAGGCAGACAACTTACATTGAAAGATTTTTTTGACACTTGAGTTAGAGTGTCATCAGATGTACAGTTAGTTGGATAAGGAACATTCCTTTGGTAACTAAGCTTGTGTAATATTTTGAAAAGGAATATTTTTTTATAAATTCATGTGCAACTTATAGAGCACGTGGCCTATAAGTGAGTCATAATTAAACAAGGTCATTCATCCTAAAACATTTGTAAAGGGATACTTGTTGACACTTGTCCAAGTTGCATGTTGACACTTATCTAGTTGAATGTTGAGAAGGAATTGCCAGCATACCTCATGAATGGTCTATATAAAGGAGGCATTTCCAATTTTAAAAAATGATGGAGTTTTTAGAGCCAAAATTACTTTGTAAACTTGGAACAATTAATACAAGCAAAGAATTCTACAAATTTTGTCCAATATTTGTTTGTGTGTTTGCTATCATGGTTACTTCCTTAATTTCTAGTGTCATGTTTAAATTTTAATTATTTTTATAGATTATATATGTGCACATGTTAATGTAGAGTTGTCAATTTGTGCTTATACTAAGTTGATTGAAAGATCTTAGGTTCATTTCGTTCTTTTTTGCTTTTCTTGAAGATGTGCAGAAGCTATTTTCCTATGGAAGTAAACCTTTAAAGTGAACCTGATTTCTTATTTGCGTTACCTTTCCTTAGACATATGTTTGATATATAGTAGGATCTATGCCTATGTAATTTCATGCCATATATTGGTTTAGTGCATGTCTTGATGAAATCTAAACTTTATTATAATGTTTGGATTGAAGATCAAAAACACCTTCTCTCTGCTCTACCCTTCCTTTTGCTCTATTTTAACTAGATCACTTTATTTTAGCTTGTCACTATAAATATCCATGTTAGCTTAGGGTTAAGACTTAGTTTTGAGCATAATTCACTCTAAATAACATAGATCATCTTCAAAATCAAAGAATAACTATTGAGCCATGGTGGCTCCCAACCACCAAATAATATAAATTTGTGAAACAATCAACCTGTTTTGCCTCTATTCCACCAAGGATAACAAGATCATCACAACTAACAACTCATGCAATGGATTCTGTGAATCTAGAAATGAGAAGTGTTTTTTAAACACTATATGAACTTGTTGATACATTTAGGTGCATCAACAAGGGGGGAAAAATTGGTACTAGAAGGAGAGCCAAGTTAAAGCTTCTTTCGATCCTAATAATGTTATCACAGCTGAAGAACATGTTAAAAGCTTTAAGGTTGCTTTGAGACTTATGAATGTAGTTCATGAAGATGTAGCATGTAGATTGTTTCTATTTACTTTCAAATATGCTAAATACGAAAGGTTCCTTAACCTAACTAAGAACTACATTTTCAGTTGGATTAACTTTAATGATTATTTCATTGACCAATTTGGCAAAATCATCAGTCCTTGTGTTTTGTACCAACAGTTCACCATAGTTAAAAGAGATCCCAATGAGCCCATAAGAGCCTTTACTGGTATATTCTAGAAGATGTTTAGTAGAACCATAACTCCTTATAGACCTAATGAGGCTTTAGCCTTAGATATTTATAAGGATGATTTTGATTCTATGACTTATGTGTTCCTTAAAAGGTTTGTTGGAGTCATAAACACCTTAGCATTAGCTCATGTTGAAGCTGTAATAATCAATAATCAAATGTAACCTTAAGATCAGCTTGCATATGTTATACCAAATGTCAACCCCAATTTCCCAACACTAAATATCATTAATAATGCCAATCATATTGTGTCTACCTTAAATTAGACACTATTCTTGAACCAATTGCCCTTAAGCCATGCCCATCTTGGCCAAATTTGGGTTTCTTGAATAATGCTACAACTAGATTTCATTCACAAGGATTGAAAGATTTAGTGCCCACTAGTAATAACAATCAAGTTTATAACTCAAAAGCACCAAAGAAAGAGAATTAATCCATACTTAAGATGATTCAAAAGTTGAGCACTAATTTTATTCAATTACAAAAGCAAGTGGGCAATTCTGGGGAAAGATCCAACAAAAACTGTGCTTCTCAAAGGTTCAATAGACCTACAAATAGGTTTCATGATAACAATAATAATAGGTCATATGAGAATGTACATGAAATGAATCTTTATGATATAGGTCTAGCTGATCATTGTAATGTCTTTGAAGCATATCAAAATGAAAAGGATACTTCTAAACTTGTGTTTAATCAAGACAATGTTGTAGGGACATCTGACTTGGCAAGGACATCTAAATCCTTCTTGGTATAGGCTTTTGTTTTTCCATTCAAACAATAAAATGAACCTAAAGATGCTCTAGAAGAAGTAATAGTTGTTCAAGATGAGCAACCCCATGAACAAGATCAAATATAAATTGACCTCTCTTCAGAAGATACTTGTGAGGATAATTCATATGAGGTCATTAATAAAATTAAGGATATCCCTAAAGAAGATGACTAGTGGAAACATTTATACCAAGATTTTTTGAAATAAATTGAGGTATTACAAGACAATAATGTCATTCTAGAGATTCCAAAGTAAGATGAGGTGGGACTTGATTGGAAAAAGAGATGCCATTCTGCACAGAAGATGAAGATGAAGTAAGTGTAGCAGATCAAGAATTTCCATATGACACCTTACCAAGGATGTAAGTAGGTGATCAACCTGATTCAAATGGTAAGTTTATAAAAAAATCTCATGTCCTTCCAGTTCATTATCATGAAGAGGCCTTTTAACATGAGCTAGAGCTTAATGAAGACATCAATCCAAGCATATCAACTGAGATCACAATCCAACCATGGAAGGCGAATGATACAAATCATGATAAGTCTTTAAATGAAGTAGAGTTAATATTAATAATGAAAGAAATAAGAATTTGGGAAGAAGATGACTGGATCTTGGATCCATATCTTCAATCCATGCGCTTGAGAATGGAGATGGGAAACCAAAATGCATCATATAAAAGACACAAGCATACAAGTGTTCATATCCAAAAAAAGAGATATTGAATGGAAGCAATCATGCTTCACGATTATATGGTAGGATAAATAACTTCCCATTTGATCATGGAGGTAGGTTATTTATGGAGTTAGTGTAGGGATTAGTTTAGTTTCTTTCCTATTTCTTTCTTTTCATGTCCCTTGTTTGTAAGTAGTGCTTGTAAATATTTGTTTGCTTATTACTTGTTTTGCTTTGTGTTTGGTGTGTTTGATTTTTTTAATTTATTCCTTGATTCTAAATAAGTCCTTTTGGATAACCCTCAATTCAAAGTTCACCTAATTTCTCAAGAACTTCATAGTTCATATATGCAGGAATGACTTCTCAACATTGGTTGATCATGGATTCTAGAAATTTGAACTTGATGTTATGATTTGGATAAATTGGTAAAGACTAATGGA